>VZRV01008884.1:0-36035 GCA_013398115.1 Falcunculus frontatus
GAAGGGAAGGGAAGGGAAATGTTGTGAACACAAAACTTAGCAATAGGAATAAAAATTTGCTTTTGAAAAGTCGACTTGAAAAGTCAAGCCAAAATTGACTGCACCGTGTGAAGCTACTATTTGAAAGTCACTCAGTTTCTTACTCAAGGTCTAAAAAAGATATCAAAACCAAAGTACAAACCAGAAAGATTCTGGTCTTGTCTGTTCTTACCTAATAAATTCACACCATTATAATCCTTTCTGTTAAATGACATTGATTTAAATGTGTACTATATCTTTATGCTCATGTTTAAACTAGTAATAAAAAAAAATTATGTTC
The DNA here is from genome assembly GCA_013398115.1 of Falcunculus frontatus. NCBI lineage: Eukaryota > Metazoa > Chordata > Aves > Passeriformes > Falcunculus > Falcunculus frontatus. The sequence goes on from VZRV01008884.1 coordinate 320, forward strand.
TGCTGTACCCTAGTGAAGTCAAGAGCACACAGCAAAGTGTGAGGAAAATACCTGAAAATGTATTCTATCTCTCTTTTTTTTTTCATTTCATCATATATTACACTTTTATGCATTCATTTTCATTTTTCTTCCTTGCCATTACATTTCAGATTCTGCTGGGTTTCATTGGAATTATCCTCAGGTTGAAATTTTATATTTTTTTAATCTCTTTGCAGATAAAAGGAAAATACATTGCTGGAATAAGATAACCTATTTTAAAACTAAACATCAAGATTCAATAAATAATCTAAATGCTCAAAACAAAGAAACAAGCATTTCCTTCTCTCCAGTGTCCTGTAGTTTCATTAAATTACGTATTATTTATGTGTAGGAGATGAAGTTTTTCCCTGGTGGATTAATTAGTACAAATGGCTGTTTTTGTAAACTATGATTTTTTTATTGTTATTTTGGATCAAGCAATGCCTCATTTAATGTATTTTTTTACTGTGTAGAAGATTTTAATCAGAAAAACGTACAAAAGCAATATAAATCATACATAATTTCAAGGGCTTTCAGATTTTTTTATACATTCAGAAACTGTGTTTTATTTTGTACAGAAATTCATTTCTCTAAGTTAAGGAATGGCTTGGAAATACTGTAAAGTTCTTTCTTAAAAGATTGGAATCTTGATATTAGTCCAAAAATTTTTAGGCAGGTGTTAATCAAAGTGTTAATCACCTACTAAAACTAAATTCAGCTATTTTTTTTTAGTTGATAAATAGTATATTTGTATAAAATAAAGAGAAAGCCTTTTGACATACCTGGTGTTATTTGGTATACTATTTATATAAAAGTTTTTTAGCATAATTTGATTAGCTTTAGCAGCTCAATTTGCTGCAGCCTTAGGTCGCAAGCTGTGAGCTTTCACCTAGATATGGTGAACTTTTACCTAGTTAAATAAAAGAAGGCCCTAGAGATTGTTCAAGACTGAAGATAAGGAAGGTACAATCACCAGAAGAACCTGCAGCCTCGAGATAAGGAAAGAAATTGCTCACCTATGAAGGGACCCAATGAAGAACAGGAATATACCAGACCCTAATACAACTATTGACCCAAATTTAGTGTGAGAGGTGGGAAGCTTAGATTGTAAGGGTTTGACTGCCTGGGGATTTCTTCATTCAGGGTCCCTCTTCAGACACAGCCAACTTGAGCTGGAGTGCTATTAATAAAAGGTACTTTTATAGCGGAATACATCTTTCAGTTTATTTATTCAGCAGAAACCTAGTCCAGCTCTGTTATAGTGGCTGACGTGCAGAGTTTGTATAACACATATAAAGTAGCAAAATAATCCAGAATACTGCTCATTAAAAGAAAAGTAATATAGTTTTGGTCTAATTTGTCACATTTGGTCTAATTTTTCCACATAAACATTTGCAGGAACTGTGCATGTACATGTACAGCTTGCTACAACTGTGTAATTAGGTTTAATGTATTATCTAATAGGAGTTATTTTCCTGTCTGAAATAGAAAGGAGACATCTTGCTTTTTGATAAATATGGACATAATAAATGTGATATATACCAGTATCTATAGAAAATTTAGTTCAGCTGATCTGGGTGAAAGTATAGATCATTATACTCCAAAAAACAATATCCCTTTTCTAAAAGAACACATTTTTCTCTTTTCTCTGGTCTCCTTTCAAAGTCAGAATTCAGTCGTGTCACAAAAACCAATAAATGTATATTAGCGAGACACTTCTGAACAATGGCTTTCCTCCATTGCCTTTTTCTTTATTTTTGTAGCAGGATGTTTCCCTCCAGGCTTCTGAAAACAGAAATGCTATTTCATTTTTTATAAGTGACTTCCTCTCCTGGTTTTGGCACTGCCTTATGCCTTTGGTATAATTTTAACCTCTGTAAACTCAGTAACATGAAATTTCTTTCAAAACAAAAGAATTTAAAAAAGACTGCTCTGAGTTTGGTTCAATAGTTGACTTTTTTCTCATGTTAGAAAGAATTTTCATCAATGTGGTGAAATAATTTCAAGTCCTTCAAACATGAAATGATTCAGAAAGCGATTCTGGGAAATGTATTGGTGGAGATGAATCTCTTTCTGGCATTGGCTTTCACCAGTTCTAAATTCAGAAACAGTTCAGGGAATTCTCTGTATCTCTGCGCACAGGCAGTTGGTATACAAACAGTTCCACTGACTTCAATGAGGCTCCTTAGGCAAATAGTGATGGAGTACAATGAATTATGTCAACACTGCAAAATAAAAGAGGGAGAGTATTTGCTCTTTAGCTTTGAGGCTAAAAGAAATAATTTGAGTATAGTCACATGACATTGCACTGCTATGGGTCTTCTCTGGATTGCATATGATGTCCCTGTATTCACACAAATATATACATATATGCACATACATGCATGTATGTACATGAGCACATACTATTTTCCAGTTTTAAATGTCTGAAATGTTTAAGAGCTGTGTGAGAGTTTGTCAGATTGATATTTTACAGAGTGACATGAAAATTTTGTTATAAACATCTACTTGTATTCCACTAGTGATTGGAAGAACAAGAAATGTTAAGAAAATCATTCATTCCCCTTAAAGGTTAATTCGTTGAGTAACAGTGAAAACTGGTGAAACTTGCAGAGATAAAAAAGGCAAAGAAGCACAGAGGCACTCTAAGAGAAATTACTTTTTTATCCCCTGAGTGTTTTTACACTTAGGTCTTACAGAAAGGACGGCCTGTCTATAGAAGTAAACAAGTATTGACTACATGAAATTTATTCCATCAGAATAAAACATAGGCAGCAGTTTTCCTCATGAAGACCACTTGTACAGATTTTGCCGTCAGAGGGAAATCTTTATATCATCCAGATATCCAGTTCATCTGCAAGAATGCGTGTTATCCCAGAATGGCATATAAAACTAGATAGGCACATTCATACATCTAAAACAAGTATTTTCTACATATTTACCTAAAACCCCACATAAAATAAATTTTTCAGGATATGATGAGAAATTAAGAAATTCTGGGAGATACTGTGCTGATGCATTATAGATGCATTTCTATTTTGTCAGTGCATTTGTTCAGGATTTTTTTTTCCTGCAGGAAAGGAACCATATAAATGGGTGAACAAAGCTTTTCAGGATATTCAAGCTTTACAAACTCTGTCAATGACTAGTTACACTTGAATATAAAAGCAAAATGAAACATAAACTTATTATGTCCTTCTGAGAAATAAATCTGAATAAGCTTCTTGCAATATATTTTTTGTATTTCCATCAGCTTTTCATGGAGATGATGGATTTCTGTATTAAATGTATGACAACCAATGTCATTGTAGTCATTTGCTGTGTGGAGAAGATCAGAATTTTTTTTACTGATTCAATGAGATTTTTAATGTACTAGGCTCTTTAGAAGTCTGCAAAATCTAAATCTAGAGGCTGGTTTTCAGAAGTATTAGCTTTAAAAGCTGTTGATCATCCACCTATTTTTTAATTATTAGTATTGTAGAAAGGTACTTGGTGTCTCATTCTGATCAGAAAGATACAAGCTTCTGATCCTTAAGATTTATATAATTACAGATACTAAACAGAGAAGTACTCTATAATTACAGATACTAAACAGAGAAGTAATCTCTGAAGAAAGAGAAAGGTGAAAACTGTATTTTATGGATTTCCCTCTTCTTCCCAGCAGTTCAGTTCAGCATGTTATAGTACTTATAATTCTTATCAAGACCACTATCCCTTGTTCTATGTACTGTGTGCACATTCACAAACAAAATATAGGTTTTAGCTCAAAAATCTTATTCTGTAAATGTCAGAAATTGCCAGTGACCTACAGTGTCCAGGCAGCTGTTCATGGTTTGTTTTTGTAATTTTGTGGGTGAATTTGTTCTGTTTGTTTGGTTTGGGGTTGTTAGTTTAGGTTTCTTTTAAGGTTGTTTTTTTTAATTTTTTGTTAAAATAGTGGTTACTTCTCTCTGGGCTAAAGGAAAAGGTTTATTTGGTCGCTTGATTTTGTTTTGTTGGTTGGTCGGGTTTTTTTTTTTGAAAAAAGAACAAAATAGCATACAAACAAAACCAATCCAAACCCCCAAAAAATATTCCGCAGAAAAGGAAAAGAATAATACAGTCTAACCACACTTTTAGCTAGAAGGGGTTATCACAGCTGGCTTTGGGCACCTTTACACTGGCTAAACCCAAAAAATGTCTAGTCACTGGCCTATACAAAGGCCAATTTAAAAGTCTGATTTACCAAATGAAGGAGAGACTGTCTTAACTTACCATATCTACACCATGACACTATGGACTGGAATATATGTTATCATGAGGAAAAACCCTCAAAACAATTTTCCTTTAAATAGATTTCTATGTCACCAAGTTCCTAAGTCCACTACTGAACCTTTCCTGCATTAGTAAATCTGAGAACATGTGAAAAGAGGATTTGCCATACAGAGCCAGTCAGCCAATATAAATATTGACTGTGAGGAATATTTTGTGGACAGAGAGCCCTGCTGCCAGTCTAGGGCTTTTACCTGAAATTGCCTCTTGGAATAAATATTTTCCTCACCTCCTTTGGAAAAAACCCCAATGAATTCTCTTTCTCATAAAATGATATAATTTTTTTTTTTTTTCCTTCTTCTTCAAATTAAAAACTGATACAACATATCTGCAATATCCCACATGGAATAGAGAATTTTTTCTCTCTTAAGGAATTTTCACAGCTGTCACCTTGCATGGAAACAGCACAGTAAACAGACAGCAGATTGGAAAGGAGAATGTGGATAAAGAGAAGGATGGAGGAAAAGATTTGAATCTGAACGTGATACTGAGAGGACTCTAAGAATAAAACAATATTTTAAAGCCAGGAGGATTTGTAAAGATGTGATTCTCCTTGACAAATGTAACTCAAAACATAAGGTACTGAGCAGCCAAACAGATCTTTTATGTTACATGTTAGTGTAAATTAGGAATTGATTTTCCTTCACTTATCTTTTCGAAGCATTTCTAACTATGTTGTCTTTATCAGATGCTGTAAATAATCACCTTATTTGCATTTTACTGTAACCTTTTAAGTTAAAGGTAGTTTCAAAAAAACTACCTAAGGTAAGCTTACCAAAGTTGCACAGATCCAAATAACTAGGTCACTGCAGCATTTGTACGCAGAGTCCAACACTCCTACCAATTTCCACAAGGAGGCCATAGGGTAACAAGTTATACATCCACTAAAGCTTCATAAATCAATTTGAGAGCTAATGTTATAGAGGTCAGCAGAGAAAGCATCTTCAGTGATCAGCGATAACTGGAAAAAAATCAGTCACAACACTGTAAGTTACTGGGGAATATTACTGAAACAAAGCATCGCAAAGGAGAATGTAAGAAATAGAACACTTTCTTTTGATAATACTGCAAAATTTCAAATGGTTTCTGTTTCAAGGCTACAAAACAAAACCTTTAATAAAATTGTCATTTCTATTGAAACAGCTAGATAATACAATTGAGAATCAAGGAAGAGGAAAAAAGATGTATCAAAATACATAAATCCTAATCTATGACAAATAGTATAAGTATTCAGTCAATTCCTAGGCACTGTATAGACTAAACATACAGTGTTATGTAGACTGTCACTGAGCAGCAGAGGAGACGATTGTTGTTATGTATAGCTTTTTCTACAGCACATTTTGTCAGGTTAAATCCTGAGAAATGAGGAAGGACAATTGACCATGATTTCATAAGGACTTTTTGGAGCAGAGGATAGGGACAGATGGGTGAAAAAAAACCAGCAATCAGGGAATCTGCAGCAGAAAAACAAACCAGAGGAGAAGAAGGAAATTTGTATGCAAAGGGGTAGAAGGAACAATTTCAAACTATAGAAATGCAGTGGGAAGGAAAAAGATTTATTTTCCAACCTTTTTTTTTATCTTTATCATTCAGTACAGCAGTTAAAGCTTTTTAAAAAAGTTTAATTTTCTTGTTCTAGTTAAATCAAATATAAATCTAAATGTGAAAAATCACTGATTTTTTTTACACATTCTCATTGCAAAGGAAAGATGAGAGTGTTACCCTAGGCTTTTGACTTTGTTTGTTTGTTTGTTCACCTTGGGTTTTGTTGTTTGCTTGTTTGCTTGCTTTGATTCCATAGCTTTTAAACATTTTGATCTCAAAGTTAAGTGCTTTAGCATACGAGAGTTTTGGTGGTAAGCAATGGGAAGAACAGACCTTACTCTTGAATTTCCAGGAACCATGGACCACCAGAGGGGAGTTCTAAAGGAAGAGTTTCAGTATGAAGTAACCTGTATGTTTCTAGCATCCTCCTACAGTCCTTGATACCAAGGAAACAGAAGGCTTTTGAAGTTCATTTAGTGTATATTGCTCTCAGCTGGATGAGAAGTGTTTTAATTCATTTATTTTCTAGAGCTGAGCCAAACTGAATAGTTTATTGGATCTTAAACTGAATATTTATCTTCCTGTGATCCTCAGGAGAATTTGAGAAAGAGCAAAAATTTGCAACAAATTATTTTGATACTATCATTTTTCCCCTAACTATAGCTGTCTTTCCTGAAGATTGGCCTTGAAAACCAAATATAATCCAAGTCAACCAAGTATATCATCAGAAGTGGAATGTGTCTGAATTAATATGTGAATTGATGTTCTTGTTGACTATGGTTTTCAATATTTTTTTTCTTGGAAAACAGATACCCATTACAGTATTTCTTCCATGATACCCCTTGCAGAAAAGTTATTTGGTAGATTTATGAGACACTGCTGAAAATTCATGCACGTATTCAAAAGAACAGAAGGCCATCATGTTTGAATGATATGCAAATAAGAGATAAAATAGTTGGTCACACCTCTATGAAGGTATGAGCCAGATTCTGCAGTGGATTGACTCTGTCCTAAGCAGCTGTATCTGAAGGCTCTAGGTATTGTATAATTTTACTGTGTAAGCCTTTAGAATATTTATTAGGTTTACATGCCAAAATTTTGGTAGCAGGAAAGCCGCAGGGGTGACTTCTATGAAAAGTGACTAGGACCTGCCCCTATGTCAGGAAGAGTCAGCTCAAGCTGGCTCCAAGATGGGCCCACACCTGGCAAACTGAGCCTGTTATCTATGTTAGTGGTGCCTCTGTGATATCATATTTTAAAGAGATGGTCAAAAATGCTGTGCTGCAGATTTAAGAGAGGATTGAGAAAATATGAGAGAAACAACTATGCAGGCACGAAGATCAAATAAGAAGGAGAAGGAGGAGATGCTTCAGGCACTGTAACTGAAACTCTCCTGAAGTTCATGAAGAAGACTGAGGTGATACATGATGTTCTCCTGATGCTCATGGAGGACCTCAGTGAAGCAGATATCCACCTGCAGTCTGTGGAGGAACCTGTGGAGGATTGACAGTGGACCGTGCCAGTCATGAATGAAGCTGCAGCCCACAGAGAACCCACACAGGAACAGGTTCTTAACAGGAGACAAGTCCCATGGAGAGAAGCCCAAATTAGTGCAGCTTTTCTGAAAAAAGCTATGGGATCCATATTCGAGCAGTCTGCCCCTGAAGGTCTCTAAACTCTATCACATGGAAGAGGCCCACAATGAAGCAGTTCTTAAAGAATTGCAGCCTGTGGGAAGGGATGTTGGAACAGTTTGGGAAGGACTGTATCCCACTGGAGGGACCTCACACTGTAGCAGAGTACCAGTGTGAGGAGGAAAGACCAACAGATATGAAGCCTCATAAACCAACTACAACCCACTTTACCCAGGCCCCTGAGCTACTTGAAGGGAGGAGGTAGAGAAGTCAGGAGGAAAGTTGAACCTGAAAAGAAGTGAGTTGGGAGACGGTAGGTGGTTTCAGATTTGTTTTTAATAACTAGAAATAAATTGAAGTAAATTGAATCCAATCTGTTTTGCCCATTAGGGTAATTGGTGAGTCAACTCCCTGTCCTTATTTCAAACCATGACCTTTCTCATTTTTTTGTGTCTCTTTTGTCTCAATTTTGTCTCTCTGTTCTTTTGAGGAGGAGGAGTGATAGAGTGGTTTGGTGCACACCTGGTGGCCAGCCAAGGTCAGCCCACCACAGAGCCACAAATATTTTCAATAGTTAGAATGCTACTGTGCACACACACACAAACACACACGCATACACAGATGTCAGGAGCCTTCTCACTTGCTGAGGAACACACATTTTCCTTCTAAAAGAATAGAATCAATGCAGTATGGCTTTAAATTCATTGGGATCTTTATGAGCTAATCTTTAGCGTCTATAAATTCATGTTCATTCCATGAAATCCAATTTTCAGTGCTAAAAAAACTTAAAATTATATGCCTTGCACAATCATTTGATAAGAAGGATCAAGGTAAGCTTTTTTCAGAAGCATATGCATCAGTGTTCAGGCTGTGCTTTATATTGACACATGTGAATATGGATTTAGCTGATTACACTTTTAAACAGATGTTTCATTTATATGCTGAATCATTTCACAATAACTGATTCAGTATTAAAATTACAATAAAATACAAAGGTGGTTTTTTAATAGTTACCTGCTAGGTCTTTAACCAACTTGATTTAAAACAACAATTGCTGAATAGTAGAACATATTTCAGAAAAAGCTATGAGTGAGAAGGAAGAAGCCAGGTTCCTTAAAAAATTCTAAAGCAGAAATATTACAGTGGTTTTCACATGCATTGTCTCTCTCTTCTTAAGCTAAGGTTTGGAATGGCTTATGCACATAGAACAAATACTAAAAGAGCTCTGTTTTGCTGGATTTTAGTATAGGATTGCTCTAATATTGCTGCCAATTTGAATGCTACTCAACAGCCTACAGGAGATCTGCATTTTGATGCAAATAGTGTTATCTCAGTCATTAGAGGTTTTAGGGTACAGGCAAAGGATTAATATTTATATCTGCCTAGAGAAGTGGAAATTAATCTCACAGTGTATTTTAAGACTTGTTTTCACTCCTTATTGGAAGGAAAAAAAAGACACATAACAGAGTTCTGAAACGTAGCTAAAATGCCTGGAACAATAAGCATCACTGAATTTTGCATGTCTGTAAGGTTAACATTTCTGCTCTAAAGCAGATAGGTCAAAAACATCTCAGAGTTTTGATATCTCTTTTCTTTCATCAAAATTCTTTTTCAGACCTGAGAGACAGGTTTTCAAACCATGACATTCTTCTGAAAAGGAAAATTGCCAATTCTCATCCACCACTGCACCATCATTTCTGTCAGATCACTTCATAGGTCCCCAGTGAACTGAGGAAGATGTACTGAAAGCTCTGTCATACCATGAACCTTACAAGAATTTTGCATTAAGTTAATAGTAAGAGAGATAGTATTGATTATGGTCCCTCTACCATCTATTTCTGTAGAAAAAAAATTTAAGACAAAGCACCAAAGAATCAGTGTTAACAGAGTTATGCAGCCATGCATCAAGACAAGGCAATGATTAGAAAGTTAAGAAATAGAATCAACATATTCATAAATCTCAGGTTTCTATGGATTTTAAATTCAGTTCCACGACCCCATTTCACCTCTTCTTTTAAAATGATTCTTTGAAAGGTGAAAGCACTAAGGAATACGGCATTTTCTTTTGAACAGTAAAGTGAAAATATTTTTTTAATATAAACTTTAAAAGATTATCAAAACAAGAAATATAGAGGTGAAGCAATTAAATTCTTTTTGTTAAGTGAGTCAGGTACCTACATTTAAAACTTACAGCAGTGAAGAAAATTCTCAATAAAGGAGAGACTCAGATCAGAAAGAAAAATCCCTCCAAAGACTACCAGGGACACTGGGAAAAGCACAAATGCGGTTTAAACAATTTTTCCCTGGTTAATAAAAGGTTAGAATCGTCTCTGTATATTTTAAACACCCTAAAATTAGATAATTTTTAGGGTAACCTTAACCCTTAATCTTTTATTTTTTTCCCATTGTTTAAGAAGATCAACTGTGCAAGGCAATGTTTCACTCTGAACACCTATGAATCACAATGCTCATGAAAAAATTTGCAAACAGCTAAATATTTGAAAAAAAACACTACTTATTTGCTTTTACGAAGTGTGAATTATTGCCCTGTTGGGGATGTGGAGTGATTGAGCAGCCAGGTGGGAATTTGTCCCTTAACCAAACCAACCCACCACATCTTGCTTATATTTTGACCCAGTTGTAGTCTGAAAAGATGCATTAACCTCATAGGCTGCATCTTATAAGCCTGGGGATGAACTCTAAAAAGTTTATCTATTTCTGTCTGTGTAAGGTTGCCCTTAAAATGGAAGTGAAAAGCAACCTTTTCCATGGCAACTGCAGCAACAAAATTTAACTCATGTTTTATATTCCCATATAATATACTGCCCATGACAACTTGACCTCAGAATTATCACTTTCAGTCTCTTCCCCTTTCTTTCCAGCCCTTTTACAGAAATGCTGACTTGCTGACTTTCTTTTTCCTGGTGAGAGAAATTACTTGTATTTCAGTGAGTTCAGAAATCTGCTTGCTGTGACTGATAGCCTGACTGTGTGTGCTGATAGGTCAGCCTAATAAAGTATTTAATTTTTCTTAATCTGTCATTTTTTTCTTGGAATCCACAAGAACATTTTTTCATTTTGAGGCCTTCATCCTCTGCAACATTTGAAAGAAGTTGAACGGTTGCAAAATTTTTGATAGGTAAAAGAGGAAAGAGTTTGATAGGGCAAAGACAGTTAAAGTCTTGTTTTCTTAAAAACCCACTAGAATCTAAGAAAAACATGTCAGAAGCTAATCAGTAGAGAAAATTGGAGCTAGAGACTACCCCATTCACATTTCAGGTACCTTCCTCAGACATGTCTAAGCCCTTTTCTCAGTTCTTGATCTAGGGTTCAGATTTCTTCACTAAAGAGCAGTCTCTCACAAAACTACCTTTTGTGTAAAACCTCATATTTAGAGCATTCAGAAAGGTAGTGGGACACCTGGGCGCCTTTTTTCCCATATAACCTAACCTATATAAAGACCATGCCTCTTCACTGACTTCCATAATTAATAAATTAAACACATTATGTCCCCTCCTTTTTTTGTTGTTGTTTGCTTGTTTGGGGGGTTGGTTTTGTATGTGTTTTTTGGGACTCTTTTTTTCTTACTTATTATTTCTTGTCTTAAAATATTAAGTAACTAAATATCCACAACTTTGCATTCAGCCTGAGTAGTAGTTTCCTGATAGAAAGATTCCTAGGAAGTGAAAGATTTTTTTTTTTTTTTTAATCTGGAAAGGGCATTGAACCCAGAAATCTTTGGCAAAGGCAAAGTCTCAATCAGAGAGGTGCTCTTAGAGCATGACTAATACACGGTGACAGGATCTGATTCTTTACAAACTATCACTTACTTTTAAGTGCCATAACTGTCAGCCTATAAGTTATTTATGTCTTTTGGACTACTCTTCATTCCTCCTATTGAAGCTATGTCACTATGCAGGAAAGAATTCAAGATTTATGAGGTTAGAAAGAGTGCCGAGAAGTATAGCTAAATATCTTTACAGCTGGAACATCTACTTCAAAGAAGGGAACTCGAGTTTCTGGGGTTTTATTCAGCCTGCTTTGACAGAGAAACATAGTTTATTTGATCATAAACATTTTTTTTTTTTAACTTTATTTCATATCAACCACTGTGGACAGATGTGTGAGGGTTCTAAGTTTATTTTTTCAAGCTTCACAAAGATCCACAGGCTTAAAAGCTAGGCCTTGCAACTGGGAAAAAAGCTTGTGCAAGTTCAGTTTGCTAAGTGCTAGAGAATGAATTTAGGAGAGAGAACTTTTAAACCAGCGGTGGCTGAACTTCTGAGGATACACATTTCTTTGTTTTCACATGCCCTGGCCTATAACCTGCTAAGTTCAAGTGCTATGCTTTCTACCTTGATTCCTAATTCTTCCATCTCCACAAGATAAAACCTCAGTTACGTCTCATATTTCTTACAAGTTTTCCTTTCTATTACCCAGACTCTTTACTTTCCAAGCCACTATAACATAGGGATAGGGTTTTTCAAACTAGCATCCTTGTCAATTTGGTGAAGCTTCATTTCCTTCATGACCTTCTCTCACATTGTTAGACACATGGCACCTTGCTCACCCAGTCTTAGAAATCATTACTCTTTTACTCCTGACAACATGTAAACCATCACAGTTAAATCTCAGGTTTAAATAGATAAGCTCTCAGCTGAAGGCCATTGCCCCAACTCATCTATACTCTGAGTAAGAAAGGAGAATGAAACAGAGCATATACCAATTTCTAAGGCATTCTTTAAATCTTCCAGTGTTAAGACTATTTCACACAGACAAGTGTGACTAGCCCCTTGATGATATAATTTGCCCACTGTAGGAAAGCTTCAAATAAATACACTAGTGATGTTTACCTACTCCATGTAGGAGACAAATCTATGTGATAGCTTAAGTGCGTAAGTATCACTTGGGTTTTCAATGATGCCAAAGGGGATTATTTCATCTGTATTTCTGTCTGTGAGTTCCCTTCTGGAGAATTTTTTGAACCCACTGAGTGATTTAAAACAGATTTAACACAGGGGTGGAAATCTGAAAGATACATTCCTTCTAATTTCACAGAAATAAGTGGATGGCTAGTGCTGGGATGGAGGTCTAATTACTTTCAAGCTGTCACACAACCGTCTTCACTAAGCTGTCCTATTTCTTTGTGGAAAAAGATTCCACAATTTATAGTATTGAATACAAATTTACTGAAGATTTGGGGTATTAAAATCAAATTGATTAATCAGTGAAAAGACATATATCTCTATAAACAAGACATCGCTTCAGCCAGCACTTGGTAATCGCTGTGACACAGAGGACTGCATCCTGAGCTACTAAGGAAGTGAATTAATTAGTGCTTTTCTTTCATGTAATATTTTAGATTTTTATTCATTCACAATTTAAGTCTGTTTTTATTTGAAAATAAATGATTGATTTTTTTTCTCAATATGTTTTAATAACATAGGTCTTAAGGGTCCAAAACATGATTTTAAGGTATTATGAGGAAGTAAATTTCTAATTTAAATAGCAGAAGATTGATATTTAAGTTTAGACCCTGTCCCTAGAGTTTTCTAATGGCTATGTTGTTGCACGCAATGTGATTTTTGTTAGCATCTATATATCAAGATACTCAGCATTTCCACTGCACGGTTTGGATAACTTAGACACATTAATTGAATTTCTCTATTCCTAACATGGGCTTGACAATATCTAAACTGCAGCATCTCACTTTTAGGCACATCTGACTTTTTCTAGATCAAACTCAAACTGTCTTAAATGAATAATTCAGCTAAAGATATCAAAACTAATGAAAGCAAACTGAATGTGGAACTTTTTTTCATCTAGAAAGGAAAATTTATGGTTTGAACAAATTTCTCCACCAGGTCCATGTCCTTCTTCTGTTGGGGACCCCAAAGCAGGACACAGCACTCCAGCTGGGGTTTCAAGAGAGAAGAGTAGAGGGGTAGAGTCACCTACCTCCCTCAGCCTGTTGGCCATGCTGCTTTTAATGCACCCCAGGATATATCTGGATACCTAGGCTGTGAGTGTGCATTACACATTTCTATGATAATATTTTTTAACTGTATTATCTGGGTGTATATTTCCAACTAACTCAAATTACATTTAGGTTTTTTACAAGTAAATAAAATGTGAAAAAATACACTCCATGGAAATTAGTGTAAATGAAAAATTATGTCATTTTTAATCTTTAATATACAACCTTGAATAAGTTGTTCACTTATTGTTAGAAAATCACTTATTTATAATACTAAGACAGCAGATATAACAATAAAAAAAAAATCTATCCTTGCCTAAATGTTCTTTGCGTGTCTTAATCACTTTTGATTGAATTTTCTAGCCCCTTTATAGTCTGTATTCTACCTCCAAATAACTTGTAAATCTGCTTTGGGATGCCTTCCTCTAATTCTCAGGCTGTACTCCATAAAGCCAATTCTGAGTTTTTCAAATCAGCTGCACAGTCCTAGAAAACTACAGGAAAATTTGCCCTGTTAGCAGCTACTGTCAAAAGTTAAAAAACAATCTGAAGTAGAGAAATTAGGTCCAAAGGCAGAAGGTGGTGTTAGGGTAAGCAGCAGCATATTGGAGCCGTAAGGGAAACTTAAGAGGATTAGTGTAAATAGCATGTGTGTGCCTGGAGGCAGAAGATATTTTCTTAAAGGTCACCCACAACTAAACATCACCAGTGGACTTGCAATTGTCAATATATTTTTTGTTACTTGAATGCAGCTTGGAAATCTATCTATATAAATCTTCATTACAAAATAAAAAAAGAAAAAAAGAAAAAGCTAGCCTTTTCACAATTTTTTTTTTAGCATTGATTTAGACATTTAGGAGAATCACAGTAGATTACAATATTATATAACAGATTAATATAGCAGTATAAATGAAGCCAATATCCAGTCTTCTTTTCTACCTGGCTAAACAACATAGCTGCTACATAATGTATTTTTTCTTGAATATTATTTGCCATGTCTTTTTAGAGGTTCTTTAACTTTTCTAAGAAGTAAAAACAGCATCTTTGAAAGATTCACAGTAATACATGACCAATCCATTATTTTCTATGAATTTGATAGCATCAGGTTTGGGCACTAGGTATAAAACTGCTCTATTCATTCAGCCTAAATGTCTTAGTTAAAACAGCTCACAAAATCAAACTGAAAGCTGAATCCAGTCTAAATTCTGCTACTCTGATATATTACGTGTTCCAATAAAATAATGGGGTTATACCCCATATTCCTAGAATGAAGTCTTGAATTATTTTTTCCCAATGATATTATCTAGTGGGAAATAAATTATAAGTTACAAAGAAAATGTAGCTACTTATTTTGTGAACTACCTGTGACTCCACTCTATTGAAGTTCTGTAGCCATAAGAGCCACAGGCTGCAATCCATCATCCTGGAGGATTAACTTTTCTTACTATTGTTTTAGCATTCATGCCACAGAATTAATGAAGTTCAAGCAGGAACATTTTTGATTTAAAGAATCTTGCACCATGTTGATAAGTTTAATGGATAGCCCTGACCTTTAAATTATAACATGCATTCAATGAATCAGCAGATTAATAGGTCATCTAGCAAACATGAGTTCTACCTCCAGTACATAAAGAAAAAACAGGTAGCAAAATCTCATCAGATCGTTGGTAAAATACTCCACGCTGTACAAATAAAACATTTGTTTATGCTATTAAAATGTCAAGCTTTATTAACTTGAGGAGGTCACCAGACAGAGTTTCAACACATATGCATGTAAATTTACTGTGATATAAAGGTAAACAAGAGAATGTAACCAATACATCTTGACACAAATTTATAGTCTCAAGTATTGCTGTTCTCAGGGGAATTAACAGCTGAGTGTAGTTAAACATTAAGTTCCTCTAAAAGTCCAATGCCCGTGCAATATATGAAGCCTGGCTCAATGCTCTCTGCACTGTGGGCTCACAGAGGCAGCATGCTGACCTGAAGGGAAGCTGGATAAAAGAAGCTTATATAAAATGTACAAATAAAAAGCAACAAATAAATGAGTTAAAACTACTGAATGCATTATTCATTCCTTCCTTTTCTAAATAGCTTTTTTTCTCATTAAGCACTGTCCTCTAGTTTTCACTTCTAATTTCAATACAATATGTAGGAAATCTCATATCAATACATTGATATAATGTGTATCAATACAGCACTGATAAATAGGTGAAAGTGGTTTTGTACAGAAACTTATTTATGTGCAAAGTCAGGATTTGTTCTCACAAAATAGCAACAACAAATCAGTAAAAGTATGTAAAAACAACTCTAAAAGCTGCTAATTGCCACTAGTCCTGTTTCACAGAGACGAGAAAAGCTGATGAACTTTCAGCAAATGCTCCCTGTAGGAGCACAGTACTATTTACTTTTAAAGCCTAAGATTACGGGAAGTTCTTAAGCAGAGTTAAAATTTGTAAATGGCAAAAAGGAAAACAGGACACTAAATAAGGTCCCATAACACCATTTCCACAGGGACAAGGATAGTCTGACATGCTAAAAATGCTAACTTCATGCTAAAAAATTATATTCTACATCTGTTTGCATTGGTTGCAATAGTAATATTAAAAGATACAGTATTAAAACTGACTGTCCTAAGCCTTATTACTTGCTGGAAGTTATTTCCCCCAGTATACCTCAAAATAGAAGAGAAAAATTTCTTCTGAAAGGCTAAATATTACAAAAGGATATTTAATACTGATGACTAGATATATACCATTTTTATCTCACTGATATACTACACATGACTAGTGTCCAAAAGGTTTTGTCTGCCAAATGAGGATTCTGTTATTATTTATAATCTCTGTGAAGAGTATCTATGAAAAGTAAAGGTGGACAAGTATTTTTTGATCTTGAGAATGTCAGTCCTTTTTTATTTTTACAAACAGGATATATTAAGTCTCTAATACTATTTAAGAAATACTATACTGCCAAAAAAAAAAAATCCAAAGAATGTTTCCCTCGGTTTTTGCAGTGATTGTATAACATTGACTTTGAAAATTGACTATGGTCTTTAAATTAGAGATAGATTCAAACTTCATCTTCACCCAATTATTTCCAGATTTTCATGCATTTTGCATCTTAAGAGTAAAAACCCACAAATTTATTGATGCTCATGTCATTAGTCTACACTTTTGATGCATTTTATGCTTTTTTAATGTTAAGTAAAATAAAACTTTATTGTTATATTATAGTTATTGCTATACTTTGACTATTTAGAACCATTTTCCTAACTCTAATGATCTTTTAATTAGAGGTATTTTATAAAATTACCTAGAAATAATTTTTGAAGGTGTTTTTCAATAATATGGAGTGACTTTCTAGCTTTCAACATTTACATATTTATTTTTAATGAATAAATAAAATAAGGATAACTTTTTAATGTTCCTATTTTTATTGAGTGTAATTTACTTCTATGTTATTTTTATCCAAAGGCTGCTGTTCTGGTTTCAGCTGGGATAGAATTAATTTTCTTCTCAATAGTGCTGTGTTTTGGACTGAGTATGAGAATGATGATAACACACTGATGCTTTGGGTTGCTCCTAAGTCATGCCTACCCCAAGTCATGGGTTTTCCAGTTTCCTATGGTCTGCCAGTGAGCAGGTGCACAAGGAGCTGTGAGGGAACATAGCCAGGACAGCTGACATAAACTGGACAAAGGGAAACTCCATATCAAGGAATGTCATGACCAGTATATAAACTGGGCAGGGGATAATTGGTCAGATGGGCTGATCATTGCTTCAGGATGGGCTGGGCGTTGGTCATTGGGTGGTGAGTAGCTAGTGTTTCTTGAAACATTGCTAGTGTTTCTTGTTTTTTCCTCCATTGTCATTATTGTTGTTGCTAGTATAGTTACTACTATTATTATTAATGATAATGATCATAATAATAATATTCTTATTACCACTATAGTAATATTTTAATGTGTTTCAATTATTAAACTATTCTTATGTGAACCCACAGGTTTTACTCTTTTCTGATTCCCCTTCCCATCGCACAGGTGAAGGAGGGTGGGGAATGGGTGTCTGTGTGGCACTTAGTTGCTGGCTGGACTTATAAACACAACAAAAACTCTACCATGACAAGTGTGCAAGCCCATATATTCAGAAAACAAACAAACAAAAACCCCACAGTTCTACTTTATTGCACTTCCTCACTAGAGCCTTACTACTGTAGGCTGATAGCATCTGTAGAGTCTGTTGAAGGGCACAGTTCATAGCCAGGCTTCAAAGGAGGAGTATAATAAAAGGAAGGAATCATGGAATGTGCCTTTACAGAAGCATCATCAACTAACAGTGCATGAAACTGCATCACTATTCAAAGTGGAAAAGTGTACGGTTATCAAGTACTAGTGACCTTCTATTAAAAAAGAGGAAAAGCTATAGAAAAAGAGCTTGTTATCACCTGGAGAAAACAGGTTGGATAGGTCAAAGGATCTTCTCAGGAGAAGATGAACTTGAGACTTGTGGCTGACCAAGAAGAGTCAAAAGGAGAATGAATACAGAAAAAGCACCAGAACTGCCCAGAGCAGTGCAATAAAAATGAAAGCTTTGATGGATTTAAAAAAAAATACATCTGAAAATCAGAAAGAACACTGACAAAATATTGGGAAGAGAGTGATATATGTATAGTCCTTCTTTAATATATATGCATATTTCTTTAGACCATTATAAAGAATTATTTTTCCACAAAGCTTTGTCTTATTTTTCAACTTTATTGAGCTCCTTAAGTAGACATGTAAACTAGAGGATGTGTGAAAGGGATAGCAAGGTACTTGTGAAAGCACATAAGTTATTTGGAGGTATTGAATATGTGTCTGGTAGGGCAAGCAAATGGGTTTGATCATGGGCTAGATACCCAATTTGGAAAGTTCTGAAAAAGTGTACTTGATTAAGGTTTTGAGGAAAAAATAATGAGGACTAAGGAAAGTCAGAAATGGGTCCTAATCAGATCAAGGGAAACTTGAAAACAATGAACCGAACCTTGAGACCCTGGAGGGATCATTTAATTAATAATTGCGATAAATTAAAACATGGGAATGTCATTTACAGCTTATTTTTCAAGGGAGTTAATTAATAACATGCATATAGCTATTCCAAAAATGCTATGAGATTATTTTAGTTACTTCTTTTCTATTGTTTAGTGATCTTATTCATTATCTTTCCCTAAAATTAATATTTAAAATTTTATTTTAACTTTGTTAGAAATTATTTTTGTGTGCTAAGTAGCTAAAAAGAAATAAAGAAATCAGACTCTTTTATGGTCTCATTGATTTGACTTTTTAAAGATTTTCTGCAGCATATTCTGTGACCTAACAGCAGAAAATCATGTTGTAATGACAATACTTAGCATTGTGTAATCACTGCTTATGAGTATTAATAGCTGAGATCACAGCTTGACTGTTCCATTTAACTGTAGTTCCTCAATGCTTATTACTATGAGCTGAAGGGTTACAAGAGAGAGAAGACAGAGAAGAACTAATTTCATGCTGCTTTTCACCAATATCAGTGGTTAGAATTTTTCAATCTGCAAGTATGTTATGTTTCATACAGTGGGAGATGCACTGCAATGAAGAAATGGGCAAATTACTGCTTGCAAAGAAATGCTACATTTTGAATCTATCTGGGAACAATGATGCTTGCTCGGGTTTTACCTGAAAGGGAAAAAAAATTGCTGTTCCTTATATAAGCAGTAGGGTCTTTTTGTATTACCAAGAAAATGGAGACCCAAGAATCAATGAATTAAATAGTGCTGCTTTTAAGAATGATTTGTCAGCTGCTGCTTACATGCAACCTAGGGTACAGAAGAAAGCAAACTTTAAAATATGAAATAACCCAACAGCTAACAACCATTTACTTTTTTTCCTTCCTGAATTTGAGTGAAGGGAATGTATATCTCCTGTAACTGCCTTGTTAGTCTTATTAAACTGAATGTAATATATAATTCAGATGTGTTTTTTCTCAGTACAGATTAAGAATGTGTTTTTTACATTTAACATTCAAGGTATTTTAGTGAGGAAATCTTTCTGCTCTAGCCAATACTGAGGCACAGGGTAAGGCACTAACAAAACTAACTCCTTAATGTGCTTTGGAAAAGGCAGCTGTAACTGGCTGTTTTGTTCAGGAAATACAGGCATGGAATCTGATTAAAAAATAATTTATTCAGTATCTGATTTTTATGTGATCAAGTATATGAATCTGCATATTTTATTCAAATAGACAGTGACAATTGTGTCTGGATAGACTGAGTTCTCTGTAGCTTAGAATTTTTTTATAGCAATGCAGAATATTAAGATTAACGTATATATCTATATAGCCACCAGATGTCCCTTTGTCCTTCATCACTATCTATTTGTGCTGAACTATGCAAAATACTACTGGGCACCTCTCCAAGGTGTTTTTCATCATGATTGCTCTTTGGCATTCATTTATGTGAAATTCATTTGAAACTGTAGCCAGATCTGATTACAATTTTGCAGGTAGAAAAAAAAAAATACAGAACCTATTTACTCTTAGTTGTTCACACTAAATAGTGTCAGCAAGAGCATCCCTATGATTACATGTTTTCTACAGATGTTTATGCAAATGATGTCTCCATGCAGCTTACTATGCCTCCATTTCCTTTGTGATTCTTTAAGACAAATCTTCTGAGACTTCATATCAGTTGTTTAGCATCCTCTGGAAGTTGTGAAGAAATAAAGAATACATCTGGGAAATATGTTCCCCTGGAAACAGGTACACAAGAACTTACATATGCCACTTTTTGCATTCATTTGCTCCCCAGAAAGAGATCTTCATATTGGCTGACAAATCCACCTGCAAGCTGTCATATGAACAATATCTTTTATTTTTTAAAAACTGTCCTGTAAGGTCTTAATTGTGCCCTGTCTACTTTTTTTAATATTTAGTAAGAAAGAAAAAAGGTAAGAAATATTTCCTGTACAACTGTCATCCAGTTCTTCATAATCCAAACCCTTGCTTTAGCAAATGATGGTGAATATTCATATAAATTGAATGGTTATACGTAAGATTAATAGCTTTACCTGTAAATAAAACACTACGTATTTTCAACAAGGTTGTTAAAGCTATCAATACATTTTCTCTCTGAAATTAATGTGCTTTGACATAACTTACCGATCAATTAATCGGAGTTTTCCTTAATGATGGAAGAATGTCAATGCAGCAACTATTTGGGAAGTGCTTTTGGTGTCCTCATCAAAAGCTCCCTACTGGAAGTCTCTTCCCTCTCTTCCCCAGGTAGCTCTGTAGTTCTTCTCTGAGGAGGTAATGATGGAGAGTTGAAGACTGTAAATGTAAGTGTGTTTTCAGCAATAATGAAATACTAAATTAATTATTATTGCTCAAAATAATCAGTAAACTGATAGTACTTTTAGGAAGGAAAATATGGTTGAAATTTTTTGAAGAAATATGAAATCATAAGTGAAGCAGACTGAAGCAGTGATGACCACTGAAAGTGTTCAGTATCGTTTATTCCCCTTCCATCTTCTGACAATGAAGAAATATGGATGTTGCCATGAGGGCGACTGTCTAGAACCTAGAGCTGTATAGAGAAATTACCCTGACCATTTGTGTCTTAAGCATATGCTTGGGACTGGCTGCCTACTTGGAGTTAGGGAAATTTAACAGTATATACATCCCTTATCCAATACAGTCTATGACTCTGAATGACATAGTCTGCTGGGGATAAAGAGCATAGTTACAGTCTGCTCCCAGGTGGAAGCTTAGCAGTTTGCATGACTTGATATTTGCCAGTAAGTTTATAAAAAGTTGCCTGCATGCTGGTAGAGTTGATGAGCTAGTACTCTTGATTTACTGCCTATCTTGTGGTAAAGTCTGCTGCCTGGCCTCCCAAAACACTGTGCAGTCATGAACATCTCTCTGAAATATCCATTTGTCCAGAAACACCTTCCATGGGCTCACAGTCCTTAACAGATTTTATCTAGTTTCTGTTTTCCTAAGGTAGTGACACTGCCTAGACAAGTCCAGTTTAAAAGGAGGACTCAGTGGTGATGACTCATACAAACAAGCTTTTGCATGTGTTGGATATTTCAAGTATTATCACAAAACTTAAACAACAAGAAGAGAGGTGAGATTCACAGACTTCTCCGAGGAAGATTTTGACTGCTATAGAACTGTTACCAAGCTAAGCAACATTTTGTATGTCCAGCAGGATGTCAAAATTTAAAAAAAAAAAATTCTCTGTAATGTGGACATTAAATAAATGTGGGGTCAATCTCACTTCTAAATTCTAGATTTTGAATAGCTAGATGAAAATTCATTATTTCCCACTTCCATACAGAAGAGTGGGTGGGGAGTTTATAGTTTTTACTGGATTATAAAACCTTAGTCTAACTTTTCCATTAGAGAGACTGCTCTTTATTCCACATGGGATAACTTCAGTAATGCATTGTTTTTCTATAAGAAGAAATAGATTAGTACTTTCAACTTTGTTTTAAAGTTGCTTCCCTAGAGCTAGCAATTGCTCCTGCAGTATTTCAAATGAATCTTTTATAAAATTTTTATAACCCAGTCTATTTCTCAGCTTTGATTCTACAAAAGTTTCTGTATTGAAATCCTTTCCAAAGTGCCTTCACAGGTCATTTGGTTTCAGCTTCTAATTTTACTTAAGCCATTCTCTGAGAAGACAGTGGGAGCTGTTTATATACTTTTCTGAATTCCAAACCTGCACTTTAACCATTGTATGATTTTCAGAGTCATACGGAGTATATTCAGAATTTCTCAATTTTCCAATAAATCCCATTCTACCAGATATGACATAAATGGACATTAGAAGACCTTCCTTGCTCAAGAAGTTGAAACGAGATTTTCATATTTTGTGTAGGCTGTATTTACATCAGCCTTGTGTTTTATTCCATGCATACAAAAGCCAATAGAAAGATTCAGACATCAGTTACATAATGATTTTATCTTTGTTACCCAAGTCTGTCCTTTTATGGATTTTTTTCCTTTCAGATGTGTAAAAGATTGTAACTAAGCCTTTTATAACTCCCTTTTGTGTGGTGCTCACATCTGCCTCTCACTACTTTACAAAGTAAACAGACTTTATATGTTGATGGGATCCAAGGATGTCATCTCCATCTGTGAATTTAAGATTTTCTCTTTTTTTTGTGTTACATGCAACGTTTCATTTTTATTGAGAGCAGCATGAAAATAAAGCCACTCAGAAAGCCATTGCTCTCTCAGAAGTCTGGTTTTCACCTCCTGCTTCTCATGTAGGTTCAGATGTTTTAATTTAATAGGTATGTATTTACATATGTGCTCCAAGAGGGCAGGATGACCCACCTTCTGACACTGCAAACCTTTATTCTTTCCTTTTTAGTTTATGCTCCCTTGATAGACTGCCTTTCTGCCCTCTCATTTGCAGTATTTCAGTGCTCATTACCCCTTTAGGTCTCATATAATTTTTTTTTTCTCTCTACCGATAACCATTTTTCTTAAACACAATTACCTTTGTGTAATCTTTACTATTCTCCAACCTTTCTGTACAGCTTAACATGTAGACAATATTTGAAGGTAGCTCAGATTTCACTGATAAGAGACAGCTATTTAATTTCCTTCCAACACTTCAAAGGAGTGCCGTGAATTTAGAAAATATTGGGTGCATGCACAGAAACTCACTGCTTGTAATTTCCTCTAATGCCCATCAGAAGGTGATCTGTTTAAGGGTAATCTTTATTTGTATTTGATATCTTTCTTCTCCCAGACAGCATCTCTGTTTTCCTGTCTGGTGCTGGTTTCACACATTTCTTTCATCTTAAGCTTAAATAGCTGATAGAATATTTTCAATTCAAATCAGGAACTGCAAGATTTAGATCTTTCCAAGCACAATTTTAACATAAAAGTGAGAGCTGAAATAGAGTAACACTAAGGAAAACAGTGCATTTAGGCCGTAAAATTGTTTTCCTTTTTCCAGCTGCGTACAAGAAGATAAAGAATTCTTCTGAATCTATTATCTTATATGTGTATCAGTATGTCACAAGAGACAGACAAAGCTACCAGTACATGTTCTTTACACACAAGACCTTCCCTCTAGGGAAGGTCTTCCACCCTCTCCGAGGACAATCAAACTCACTCAAAACTGGTTCATTGTTAGCAGTATATGTCTAGCAGTATAAGCTTTTCATAGAAGGAATTTAAGGATAAGTACGGATCTAAGACTTCCCTGAAAATTTCAGCTCTATAAAATATAAAGAAGTAAGTATTTTTTATTTCCCAAGCCTAAAGGCTTTTGGATAATGAGACAAGAGAAGGAAAAGTAGAAGTAGAACAGAAATATGTACACGGGTGATAAATTGTATATGACATAGATTGTCTTTCCAAAAGACAAATGAAGTTACAAAATGTTGGAATTAGTTACAAAGTAATTGTTCAACTTTCTGACTCTCTATATATAATTAATAAGTATAATCAGCTCATCAGCTGGAAAGCAGAACACAAGAGAGCTTGGGAGAAAAGATAGAAGTATTTTTTAATTCATATAGGTTTAAACACAGTTTATCACAACATAATGATGACTGTAGAGATAACCCATGTTGTGGCCTGAAGAGCAGGGAAAATAATCAAATTGTCTAGATGCAGAAATTACACAAATATCACAAAATCTACAGACTATTGGTATGCAAGATATTTTGCAGGTAATCTTTATAAAAGTATAAAATTTTCACACATAAAAGTATGTGCAACAGGATTACGGTAGAGGGAGAAACCAGGTAGGATATGATAAATCAATATGAAAAGTCTGGATATGGAAAACGAAAAACTGCAAGCAGTTAAAGCACATAATTACAAAGAAGTTCAATCAACTCCCCATATCAAAAAAAAAAAAAAAAGTTTGACAAGAGCCATGGCTGGGAATTGAAGTCCAAAATTAGTATCTGTAGGACATTAAGAGAAGTGCAACAAATGAAATAATGCCATACAAATGAAAGATTTTGGATGGTTTGGCTGATGGAACTTTCTTTTTTCAAGACTGTCTTGTAATATGATGTGAGATTTTTTTTGTATTAGTTTTGATTTGGAGTACAGGATCCTAGTTTTCTCATTACTTTTAGTGTTAATGTATCTGAATTTTAAAAAGAACAGAATAAAAAATTAACAAAAAGACAGCATGCACACCCATGGTTGTGAAGATGACCATTACAATTCCTGTGCAGTCATGCACATTTTTTGCATGACATGAAAAGAAAGAAATGTCTTTTTGTAAAGTTCTTTGATATGAAACTACTAAAACTGATCATTTAGCAAGGATAACATAATACTGATACTAGTTACACTACTACTTGGTACAGAAATAAATATTTTAATTCTCTGTGACACTTATGGGGACCACAGCTTACAGCTCTGTAAGCTAGATAGATTTTAAACACTGCCTGATGCTAATTTTAAAATGCTTCGAAGTAAATGGTGTATTTTTCTGCAGTTAAAAAAGCACTTATAAAATCTGCCTATGCTTTCCACTAAAATTATTGTGTACTATGAACTGTAAAACTCACATAGCTTTCTTGTGCTGAGCATTTAAAGAAGTAATGCTGTCAAATTGCAGTAGATATGATACTACATTGTAGAATATTAGCAAGTCTAGCAAAAATGCTAGAGATGTTGTAACAGGGAAAAGTTGGGGTTTTTTAAGTAATGTAGTAGAGCAGACCTGTAAATTTCAGTTAGAGGACACTCTATGGTATATATTTGTTTACGGTTCACTGCTTATAACCTGAAAGTGCACTTAAAGCAGATACAGGAATACGGGAGTTTAGTTTCTATTAATTTGTGATCTGGGTTATTGGAATTTCAACAAGCATTTCTGTTCTACACTCCTGAATTCAGATGGAACAGAAATAAGTTCTATTTATCTCTATAGATTCCACTCAAAAATTAGGAATATTTTTAGTTATAATTTTGATAATCATTACCTGCATTAAATATATAAAGAAATGCAGTGCAATTAAACAGCTAAAAGTAGTCAGTAACGAACCATAATACTTTTTTAGTTAAAGTTATGTTAAGCAATAACATCTGCTTGTTTCCCTGTTAAAGCACTTTCAAGCATTTTTTTAACCTAGCAAACATAGTGAAAATCACAATATTAAGGTTGTCTAGTATTAAGCACTTCTGTTGGGACTACTGCTGTGTAGAATGTGTTGAATGATGGTCACTTTAAAATATTTGCTTGACGACCCTACTCTCTAATTCATATTACCCCACTGTTTTTGCTCTGCATAGGAAAATCATCATGAACTACTACCTTTTCCAAGTGAAAGTTTATGCTCAAGTCAATTACACTTCCATGGGAAAAGACTGTTGTAGTACTCATTTAATTATATCACATATGACGTATACAAATGTGAAAAGGAGTGGAGTCTATTTTCTTGCTATAATGTACTTGTAACTTCACTGAATTAATGGCTCTTTTAATTATCAGCAGTGTTAGGAAAACTATGGAATAGCACAGTCATAGTTAGCTCTATACTCATTATCTAGTGTTATGAAAGTTAAAGCTTATTAAATTAAACAATCTGCATTATTTACATTAGTTGTTGGACAAAAGAGTTCGATTCACCATAAGTGACCTCTGAAACAAAAAAAGTTTAAGAAATATGATAAGGTGTGTAGATGAATAATGTGTAACCAGCTTAGAATACAAAGTCTATTTCATTCTTTGAGAAATAAAATTTAATAATTAAAAAAACCTCTACAATCCTTCTAATTGTGCTTTTAAGACTTGAAGTCGCTACAAAGTCAAAGATTCTGCCAAGATATTTCCCACGACATCCTACAAGACATTAAAAAAATGGGGTTTGTGTGTTTCAGCAAAGATTTAAAAGCAATTCAGTGTGCGTTAAATGACTATATTTCAGTTTGATACTCAGATTGTACAAAAGACTTCATTTTTTGTATAACTGTAAAACTAATGTGCATATGTTATCTACGTATACATATTTCTAGACACTGGACTTCAGTTATGTATAAGAAAAGTGTTAGAGGAATGGAGCACCTCTCCTATGAGGAAAGGCTGAAAGAATAGGGATTATTCTGTCTGAAGAAGAGAAGGCTTCAGAATGACCTAACTGCAGCCTTCCAGTACCTGAAGGGAGTCAACAAGAAAGATGAGAGACATCTTACGAGCACATCTAGGTACAGGGCAAGGGGGAAGGGATTCTAACTGAAGAGTGGGTTTTGATTAGATGTTAGGAAAAATTCTTTACTGTGAGGGTAGTGAGGCACTGGAACAGGTTGCCCAGAGAAGTTGTGGATGTGCCATCCCTAGAAGTGTTCAAGGCCAGCTTACATGGAACTCTGAGCAACCTGCTCCGGTGGAAGATGTCCCTACCCATGCCATGGGCATTGGAAATGGGTGCTCTTTAAGATCCCTTCCAACACAAGCCATTCCATGATTCTATGAATCTATGGTTCTATGATTCTGTATACAAACAGTGAGGAGAATCAAAAGTATAAATGGCATCATAAACTGGCATCCCTATGTCCTGTGACACAGCTGGACGATATCTTTTTAAGCCCAGTGGTTTCCCCCACAGCTTCCAGCAGCCCCTTCAGTAGCATCTGACCTGAAAGTCCAACATTATTTCAGACAGATCTGCACAGGGGTCTTGGGTATTAAAGAACATCTCAAATGATACTGCTGACCTGCTCTATCAAATTACAGCCCTTATTTTGGTGATTGTTTTTATGTTCAACCTCATCCACACTGTACCACACAGACTCTGATGTGAAGCTAGTGCTGGCTGGAACCAGGTCCAGCATGTGGTAGCCCCAGCCTCTTCTCACAGAGGCCACCCCAGCAGCCCCCACTGCTCCACTCGAAATCCTGACAAGAGCACCCATATGCTGGGTCACTAAGAGAAAATAAAACCAGATTATGCAGGTTTCTTTTCTCATGAGTCATGTTTAAGAAGAAAATTATTTAGTCTCATTAAAAAATTCCCTGCTTTTCCCTGCATTACATGGCCTCACGTATGGTAACAGCATACAACAGGAAAAACAGAAAAATAAGTCAGAGGGGTTGTACTGGGTTTGCGTGGTCAAGCTTTGTCAACGGGGCCTACAGGGGCGGCTTCTGTGAGAAGCTGCCAGCAGCTTCCTCCACGTCCAGCAGAGACAATCCCTGGTGGCTCCAAATATGGAAGTGCCACTGGCCAGGGCTAGGCCAATCAGAAATGGTGATAACACTTCTGTGATAACATATTTAAGAAGAAGAAAAAAAGTTGTTGCACAGAGGTGATTTCAGACAGAGAAGAGCAAAGTGAAAATATATCACAGCAACAGCCCTGCAGACACTCCAGTCAATGGAGAAGGAGCAGAAGGAGGTACTCCAGGCACTGTAGTTCATTCCCCTGGAGCCCGTGGTGCAGACCATGCTGAGGCAGCTGTGCTCCTGCAGCTCATGGAGATCCATGGGGATGAAGGGATCCACCTGCAGCCCTTGGAGGAGCCCCACACCGGAGCAGGTGGATGCCTGAGAGGAGGCTGTGACCTTGTGGGAGCCCTTTGCTGCACCAGGGCACTGGGAGGGAAACCTGCTGGTTTCCTGGTAGGACCAGTGAGAAGGTTTCCTGGTAGGACCTGTGACCGTGTGGGGGACCCACACTGGAGCAGCCTATGCCTGAAGGGCTGCAGCCCTTGGAAGAGTGTCCCATGTTGCAGCAGCTCGTGGAGAATTCACCCCCATGGGAGGGACCCCATGTGGAGAAGGGAAGGACTCCTCTCCCGAAGCAGCAGGAGAAACCATGTGTGATGAACTGACTCTAACTCCCATTCCTGTCTCCCTTCGCTGCTGGGGAGGCAGAGGTGGAGCTGAGGAGGAGGGAGAAATGGGGCTGAAAGTCTGTTTTTGCGTCTCATTACCCTGCCCTGATTTTGTTAGCAATAATTCAATTAATATCTTTAATTCAAGTCTGTTTTGCCTGTGATTGTATTTGGTGAGTGATCTGTCCAAGTCCTCTTCTCAATTCATTTCCCTTTGCTATATTTTCTCTTCCCTGTCCAGCTGTGGAGGGGAGTGAGAGAGGCTTTGATGGGTGTCTGGCATCCAGCCAGGTTCAACCCCCTACAGAGGTCTGGAAGTATTTATCTTACCAGAGAAAAAGGAGGTGGAATTGATTAGCTTTCAAGTTCTGACAGACCATCCTCTGCTATTGTTTGTATGCATGTATGCATTGGATTTGAAAATATGAGCTCTGTACATGTCTTGCATTATTGTAGTATCTGAACACCCTCTGTTCACAGAACTCTAAGACTTTTTCTATGTGCATACAAACCATACAGACTCTCACTCTGCCTTCCTTAGCTTTTAACCTAAAGTACGTAAGGTTACTGTTCCTTTCCACAAGTGAGCGGAAATGGACATATGCCAAAATAATTTCATTAAAATCTGAAGCAGGCACAGTTTCACATATGGCACTATTTAAAAAATGAAATTCAAATTTTATATGTCAGTATTTTGTGGAGGATTTAGATCTTAGGAATGTTTTAAAATCTCTGTACAAAATTCCTAAGGGAAATAATATTTTATGGACCTGGATGGATACAAGTTTACCTGATTAATATTGACAAGATACCTCTGTCTATATACACAGAACTTTAGATGCTAGTTCAACTTCTAGACAGAAATTTGAATAATTTAAAAATTTCAGAAAACTATACTGACAAAGCAGTTAAACCAGAAAGCTTTCATAATTTCTTATTTCTAATTTTTCTCTATTACCCAATTTAGATACTTTTTTTGCTTCTAGAGGAAGGGTATAATCCTGTCATCTGTCTAAAGGTAGCACTACTGCATATGGAATTATCTAGGCTATTGTAGATATCTGCCTTTGGATAAGCTGAATTTTATTCGAAATAACATGTTAGAGGATGAAAAGAATCAACCTTTACTTTCTGATATCTTTTAGCAGAATTCTCTGTCCTTGTCCCTTTCTTTGGTCTCTGTTTCAGATGAAAGCTGATGGTATCATTCTCACCTTTAACCGATCTTTTGAATGCAACTATGTGTTATTAGGTGTGTTAGGCAGGTCTTACTTAATGCTTATGGAAAGCTTTTGTATTTTATGTCCTGACTGGCAGTAGATTGAGAAGATGTGGCACCAGGCTGGGGATCACATCCTCTTTGGCACTGGACCTTGGGTTCTGCACATCCTGGACCGAACTTTGCTCAAAGCTGAGGAGGGGGGTACCTCTCCAGGTGATCACCAGACCCCCAAAGAGGCCCATGCAGGGACAGTGACAAGTGTTACTTAAGGCTGTGCAAGCTAAATAATTATGCATTAGGTGGGTGGTAACTATGTATTAGATAGGTGGGTTTATGCAGAATTCCTTGTATGAATTCTGTAACTTTTTATTCCTTTGCATGCTTTATTTGTGGAAAACTTTCACCTTGCACCCTGCACAGAATAAAAAAATATCTCCTTTCTAAACCTGACTCTGTCTATGTTTAGAGAGTTCCTAAAATACAGCAACACTTCCAGAGCAGGTGAAAGCTAAGTATCATGCTAAGATAGGTCACCTCAAATAATATCCAAATAAAATGTTTAGGAAACTGAATTGATCTTGAAATATCTCGAGCAATGCATATGTGAAAAACCTCAACAGTCTTCATTGACATTATAGAACAATGGACAATCTTTACAGAAGAAAATAAATTTAAATGGAACAGCAAAATTATTTGTTTTAGAAGTGAGCATAGTGAACTCAGAGGACATCATATGCAATTCTCTTAAAAAACCACAACACGTCCTGTTCCAATACCCAACAAAATTTCACACTCATATGCACAACATAGCTGGGAACTTAGAAATGCTAAATGGTTGCACTAACTGGTCAAAGGTAGAGTATATCCTTCATTTTCACAGCAGAGACCCCTTGTTTTCCACTTTTGTAATATAAACATAGCTAAGCTTTATGATTAGGGCCTCACTTTTCCTCTTTCCCAAGCTGGAAATTGTTTCTTTTAGGGTGGAAGCTATCTGATCCATTATAAATGGTTTCCTCAGCATAGCATCACATAATCACAGAATATGTTAAATGGAAGATCATTGAATCCAACTCCTTGCCCTGCACAGGATACACCAAGAATCACACCATGTGCATGAGAGCATTGTCCAAATGCTTCTTGAACTCTGCCAGGCTTGGTGCTNGTGGGCATGAGAGCATTGTCCAAATGCTTCTTGAACTCTGCCAGGCTTGGTGCTGTGACCACTGCCCTGGGGAGCCTGTTCCAGTGCCCAGACACCCTCTGGGTGAAGAACCTTCTCCTAATATCCAACCTAGACGTCCCCTGACACAGCTTCAGGGCATTCCTCAGTTCCCATCACAGAGAAGAGATCAGTGCCTGCCCCTCCTCTTCCCCTGTGAAGATGTTGTAGACTGCAATGAGGTCTCCCCCCAGTCCCCTCTTCTCCAGGCTGAACAAGCCAAGCGACTTTAGCTGCTCCTCATGTGACTTCCTCCTAAATCTCTCACTGTTTTAGTAGCCCTCCTTTGAATGCTTCCTAGCAGCTTTATGTCTTTCTTATATTGTGGCACCCAAAACTGCACATAGAACTTGTGAGGTGAGGCCACACCAGTGCAGAGGAGGGCAGGACAATCACCTCCTTTAAATGTATAAAATTAATAATGCTTTAGATGTACTTATTTCAGTCTATTAGCCATAAAGGCACCCTTGGGTAGCTCAGATGGAGACACTGGAATCATCTGCTTTTATCAGATGAATTTCATACAAAGTATCTTTCTGAATTCAAATCTGCTGCTAATTTCCATTTTAAAAGGCTACTTAAAGAAAAATCAATGGCAGAATTTAGCAGAGAGGAAAAAAAAACAAAAAAAGAAGTAAAAAATGGTGAAAATCACCAAAGAAAAATTAGGAGTAAGACAGAAGAAAGGAAAGCAGACAAAGAAAATGCAGAAAGCACACACCCCTGAAAATGGGGAAAAGTTACATTATACAGACTGACCCTTATCTGCATAGTGTCCAACTGTGTTAGGAAAGCCAGAGTACCATAAAAGTACTTTTGAATAATTATGCACTTATGTTTAAACAGCTCCAAGGGACTTGCTTTCACAGACTGTTTTTTTTCACAACTTCTGTAAAAAAATCCCTGGGAGAATTTGAATCCATACAGATAACAGCATATATTCTTACATGCCTTCAAATCAATACATTTTTAAAAGAAAAACTTTTATAGGGCCTCTTAAGATCAATAGCCACTTTTCTTTCAGGGGAACCCTTGAGAAACTTCCTTCACAGTACATTGGTACCTGGAAATTAAAGATAGAATGTGAGTGGGGTAAAAGCAATAGAAAACTGAAAAATACTTTGGGAAAAACTGCTCTAAGATTAGGGGGCAAAAAATGTAGATAAACTTTTGATTTTTTCCAACTTTATTTTTCTGCCCCCAAGGAGAACAGGATTAATGTACCAATACTAATAACATTTGTGAAAAATAATTTATTTCATCTCAGAGTCAGGATGCTTTAAAATTTGACACAGATATACCATCCAGTGAAGTCGATTACTACCATCCCTGTTATATCAATGGAGAAGCAATCACAACACAAATATACATAACTGCCAAATGGTAATTTAGAATAGAGGCTAAAGAAATATATGAACTTCCCTTCTTGACAGGCCTGCAAGGGCATCTGTTGCTTCCATGCAGTGATGCAATGTTTCACGAAGAGCAGAGTTTTGAGAAGCAGAAACTTCCACGAGGCTTTTTTTACCCAAAAGTTTTCTAGCCCTTATTTATTAAATGGTTATAAATGCTGACTTTTTTTTAGCAAATACAGACTAAAATGCACTTTTTATCATAACTAAATACACAGAAACAAATGGGATAATATTTGGGCTTTAGGATTTCTATTCTTATAGAATTAATAAATAAGAAAATAAACAGTAATATCTATTTCAGTAGTTCCAGCTGGAATTCTCAAATAGTCTGCAGTTATGCTTCCAACTTCTGGTCAAACTGCTTACCCAGCCCCAGTAATTAGTACCACTTAATGTAAAGTGCTGTTCAGTGTATTAGAAATCTCTTGTCAGAAGATGCCCTGGGCTGACAGCAGGGTGACCAAACTAATTCTCGCTTTTAGAACAGGCAGAAATTGTAGGTCAGGGATAAGCAAAATATGCTCACATTTCAGCAGCCTCAATTAGATCTGTATCTAGGATAAAAATGTCCTGTGGTTAAGTCATATATGCAACTGACCCTTTGCCTTCATGAATATGAATGCTCACAGAAAAGTTAAGCTAGGAAAAAATACAGTGGTAATTTCTCAAGAGTAAGTTGGCAGGCTATGCTCATTTATTTATTTCTATCGTCTCCAGTCATAATGCCTGCTTTAGGATGCATGGGATTTCTTTTACTCATGCTTTGTTTAGAGATACTTAAGAGTTTTAAAAATGCTCAAAATATTCATAAACCAATGCAGCTAATTTCCAACATAAAAATATCTTCAGAAAATTACTAAAAATTTCACAAAAACTACCTACTGAACAACAGAAGACTGTGAGGCTTGTGGTGAAAGAGTATTCTTGTCAGAGGTGTTTCTTTACATTTTTCCTTTTTTATTTTAACACTAGTGTTTTTGACACAACATACCTCTTGTATCATCTCACTCGAGTCTTAATTTTTGCAACAAGCCTAAAATCAACACTAAGACTGGCCCTGTAAGATAGCTGTAAATTAACAAAATACCTGATGGATAATACATTCTTAGAATCAATACTAAGGAAAGGAATTTTCATATTCTTAACATTGAAGTGATTCTCTTTTTTTGTTTTATTTATATCAGGGAGAATAGATCTATGTTATTTGAAATCAGTTTTAAAATTCCAGCCTCATAAGAAATGATTGAAACATTAGTTTATTAATCAATCAACCATAACATTTTGGACCTTGATATTCAGAGCTAAGGACGTCATATTGTTTGACATTGTGATTTTCAGTGGTGCAATTCCAACTGCAGAAATGTAGACAACCAAAAAGAAAATGAATCTTAAACTGAATTATTCCATAATGTTGAAATGAATTGGCTTTTCTCAGTGAAGTAAAAAATCAGATTTTAGGTCAAACCATAAATATAAATACATTTATATTAACAGTTTTAATATATTTCAGATGCATTAATTTTCATACAGCTTTTCAATGTTCTGAATAACTTTAACCTGAAGGGAGTCTACAAGAAAGGGGAAGAGTGCTTTTTTACATGGATGTGTAGTGATGGGACAAGGGTTAGTGGCTTTAAGCTGAAGGACAGTAGGTTTAGATTAGATATAAGAAAGATATTCTTCACTATCAGTGTGGTGACGCACCGCAACAGGCTGACCAGAGAAGTTGTGGATCCCTGGAAGTGTTCAAGGACAGGTTGGATGGGGCTCTGAGCAAACGAGTCTGGTGGATGGCATCCCTGCCCATGGCAGGCTGTTGGAACTAGATGGTCTTAAAGGCCCCTTCAAACCTAAACCATTCTATGATTCCATGGGCATAAAAACAGAACATGATATTTAATTCTGAATGACATTCTACAGGAGTAATTACAATTAATATTAAAATACAGCTTTTTGTCTAATGAACTGTGAATAATCAAGTTTTATTAAAAAAGCCCTAATTTGTTTAGGTACATGCATTGCCTAGTTATCCAATTATTGCTGCAAAATTACAAATGGGGAAAGTCAAATCTGTTAAATTAAGAAGGTCACCAAAGTAATTAAGACTGCTGAAGCATATTATTAATACTTTACAGTAGGTGGGGCACTGCTGAAATTTACCTGCTTTTCCTTGTTATGTACATGACAGGCTTTTGTACCATCTATGTTTAAATGAGTTAATTTCCAGATAAAAGAATTGTAAAAGAGAAGGCAAGGTTCTGGGCAAGAAAAGTTCTTATCAGCAACAAAAATAAATTAAAACTGTTTTCTTTCCTTAGTAAGATTTTGTACTGCTAATTCTATGTTGAGGATGTTGAAATTTTTTTACCTGTGCTTCAAAAGAAAAAAGATAACAGTAGAAAAAAAAGAACAACAGTGTTATATGTGAAAAAAATTTGCATTGAGGATGAAGAGAATGATAAGCATACTCCTGTGGTAAATTTATGTTTCTGGCATTTAATAAAGAACACGGAATTTAACAAATAAGAAATAAGCCACTATGCTCCTCCAATCTTAACCAGACTTGGATTTTGGCTTACTATTCCTATTTTGGTATTGGTATTTTGTATTTTGAACTAAAGGAACAAAATACAGTTTCAGACATGATATATATACTAGATACTTTGTGAAAAATAGCATCCAAAACTAATTGCTTTAGACACTTCAACACCCAGAATTTTAAACAGTTTGGTAAAGGTAAATAAAGAGTTTTTGGATATAGAATTATATAAGGTAACCATTAGGGAGATGTACAGGTATTTTACTAATTCCATCCTGAAACATCTTCATGTATTAGCAGTTGGCATAGTATCAGCCACAGAAACAACTATTATGGATACTTGGATGTGCATATTAGCACCTATTACCACAACACTTAGTTTTATTCAAACAGTAAACTAACTCACAATGTATAGAAAATGCAGCATAAAAGCAAGGAAACCAAACCAAAACAAAACAAGGGAGAAAAGGCCACGGTAGCAAATCTTGAAGCTGATAAAATCAGCCAATGTAGAAGTGAATCTCTGCCAGTTCATGCATGTTTATTCCTGCCCTTCCAAGTTTGACACTTAGAGGGTGAGCAATATTCATGGTCAATCTTTACATCTTTGAAGACCTGAAAACAATTTGCTAGATACCTACGATGTTTGTTTCATTGCATATCAAACCATACGACATTTTGATTCAAGATCACTTTCAGTTCACAGGCGACACTAAGATGGGCAGGAGTGTTGATCTGATGGAGGGCAGGAAGGCTCTGCAGTGGGGTCAGGACAGGCTGGATCGACGGGCTGAGGTCAATTTTAAGAGGTTCAACAAGGCAAAGTGCCAGGTTCCACACTTGGGTCACAATAACACAACATATATAACAATACAGCATTTAAATAGAATTCACTTGTTACTCCAGTCACATGTCAGGGTCTCTTAGAGGCTCCATATTCAGACTATTGTGATCTTGGGGAGATTAGTTTACTACCATCTACTTTTCCCTCCC
>VZRV01008885.1:9183-61995 GCA_013398115.1 Falcunculus frontatus
AAAAAAAAAGAAAAAAAAAAAAAGGCAGATTCGACTACAATTCTTTAACACAGTCCAAAAGAAAAGTGAAGCAGGAAGTTGGTGGATGCTAATTGGGTCTCACAGTTTGGATAATTCATTAAATATTTTCAGGGTTTCGTTTTTATACTCAAATTTTTTTAGAAGTTCCAGAATATACATGTAAATGTACACAATACATCTTTGTATACAACTCTGTTTGCAAAAATATCTTATAGCAGATGTATAAAGATTGAGATCCATCTCTATCCCCCCCACCCCCCCCAAGCAACAACAACAAAAAAAAACCCCTCCTTTCAAAATATTAAGGATCAGGAGAAGTGTTTCCATGGAAGAATTTACTCATCCTGGGTTTGTAGCTGCTGCCTCTTCTGCCATCCCGAGTTCCGCCTCCTCCGCAGCCGGAACGAAGCCCCCACCAAACCCCAGCACCGGGGAAATTCAGTTTTTCCACCCCAAAATCCCGGAATTGGGCAGGGCCGGCGATGCCGGGCTGTGCAGTGACAACCCCAGAGCGGGGCTGAGGATTTGTGACATCCCAGGTCCTCCTCATCCCCTCCCAGATCCCCACGGCTCCGGACGCGCCCACCCCGCTGCCGGAATTCCCGGCTGGGATTCCCGGCCAGGCCCCACGGAGCAGGAGGACAAAGTTTTCCAGACAAAAGCTCCTTGCCTCCAGAGCTCCCAGCGTTTTCCAGAAGCAGCAGAGGCAGGTGGTGGCTCCATGAGCGCTCCCTAATTCGGGTTTGATTTGATTTGGGGAGGAAGGGATGGGAGCAAAGCATTCCTGACCCCCGAGATTCCCAGCAGGAACGCCCTGGGGGGGTTCTGGGGTGCTCCCCCTGTGCTCCTTGGGCAGAGCATCTCTTCCCACCCTCCTTCTCCACAGGTTTGGGGCTGAGGACCAGTCGAAGACTGGTGGCATTCCAGTGGCATTCCAAGGGCCACCGTGTCCCTCTGGCTGTCACCTTTCCCTTGGAGAAGGGGATGGCAAAGCCCTGCTGAGCGCTGGATGCACAGGGAGAGACCTCAGAATAAAGTGACAAAGCAAAAGCAGTGGCCCTGGCTGTGTGACAACAATTATAATAATAACAATAAAAATAATAATTAATAATTTTATCTCCTATTTTTAATACAGCAGATGGACCCACGTTTTGTTTGGGGCAGGAAAAAAACTCGAATAACTCCTTGTTGTAAGAAGTGCTTCCCTCCTTAACTCTGCCATTCCTCTCCTTCAAAGGGTGAAAGGCTCTTCAGTGCAACCTCCAAGGGAAGGAGACTCCACAGGGAAGGAATCCTTTACTTTGAGATAAACGGAAGCGGGAAGAAGTCAAATCCCACAGTCTGGCAGGATTAAAAAAGGGGAGAGGGGAGAGAAAGAAAGGAACAGCAGAGTTAAAGGACACCTTTGTGCTTTTCGGAGTGTTTCTCACACCCTGGCCATACTCTTAAAACATTCCCTTCAATCCAAAGTAAAGAATTAAAAAAAAAAAAAAAAAATCAGGAAGCAGGACTGCAGGGAGAAGCTGGCTGAGATAAAGCACACCAGTGGAAGGGATCCGCGTGGGAAAACAGCACCTTACTGCTCCCACAAGGATTTGCTGCTGCCTTGGAAAGACACACACACAAAAAAATATCCCAGGAGAAAGCAGAGCACCCTCCCCCACCCCCTCCTCTCATGGATCAGGGAATAAAGTCACTCCTCTGGGTGACTCTTGGGTAAGTTTGAGTAATACTGCAAGGAAAGGGTCCCAAGCACTTGGCCTAAAAGGAAAAGGGAGGCACAGTTTTAGAAAAAAAGATGCTTTTTTCTTTCCTCTTTTTTTTTTTGATACAAAAATAGACCATAGTCTCATTAGCAATTAATAAAATTGGCTGCCTTGGTAGAAAATTAGAAAAGTCAAAGCCAGACAGGTCTCCATCTTCCCAGCACTGGTGGCTGGGAGGTGAACTGGGCAGACTGGGCAGAAGGTTTGCACCCAAACGCACAAAGCAGATTAAAAAAAAGGGGTTTTTTTGGGGGGGTTTTTTTCTTTTTGGGATCCACCTCTGCCCTGACCAAGGTGCTGAGCCCCAAGGGACCCCCTGTGCTGCCACAATTCCTCCCCCCCACCCCGAGGATGACAAAGCAGGGACAGACAAGGAGAGCTCAGGGAACGTGGTGTATTTCCGCGGAGCCGGGAGCACACAGCTCTCATTCCGAACAGTCCTAGCAGCAATTCCAGTTCCTCACCATTTGTAGGACAATTTGTAACCCACGTGGAGCTGGGCCAAGGGGAATTACAACTTCATGCCAAACTTTTAATCCATGAAAACTACAGATTCTTAACCTTTGGGAGCTTCGGTCACTTTAGGCAAGTTTTCCCTTAAGTGTCAAACGCTGGCTTCAAATAAACAGAATTTTTGTTTGTTTGGTTTTTTTTTTGTGATTTTTTTTTTGTTATCCATTTGTTACATTCCAACATTCAGAGAGGCTTAAAAACTCGGGAGGAGCGTGCTGGACGTGGACATGACAGATCTGGCATCTTAAAGTCATCCCCAAGTTCTTCAACCGCGAGGAATTAATGCTCGTCTCTGAAAGGGATTTTGGGTGTATAAAAGGGAACGTAACGTCCAGGGTGACTGGATTTTGGTTTGCCCTACCCAGTCCAGGGGTGAGTGGCAGCTAAAACTGCTGCTGGTCATACTCTGCTATCAGTTTTTTGATGTGGGCCAGTTTGTTGTGGAGGTATTCGCAGCGGTTCTTCTCTTGGCTGTAGTTGGGGTTTGTCTGCAAAACAAAACAAAAAAAAAATGGAAATGCAGAGGTGGGAAAGGTTGTGGATAAATCAAAGCTGAGCCCCAGGAGGGCTCGACAGCACAGAGCAGATCATGGAATCAGTCATGGCATGGTTTGGGTTGGAGAGAAGGCAAAGATCATCTCATCCCGTGGGCAGGGACAGCTTCCACCATCCCAGGGTGCTCCAGCCTGGCCTTGGGCACTGCCAGGGATCCAGGGGCAGCCACAGCTCCTCTGGAAATTCTATTCCAGCCCCTCCCCACCCTCACAGGGAACAA
The DNA here is from genome assembly GCA_013398115.1 of Falcunculus frontatus. NCBI lineage: Eukaryota > Metazoa > Chordata > Aves > Passeriformes > Falcunculus > Falcunculus frontatus. The sequence continues at coordinate 12,259 of VZRV01008885.1, forward strand.
TTCCTCCAATATCCCATCCATCCCTGCCCTCTGGCACTGGGAAGCCATTCCCTGTGTCCTGTCCCTCCACCCCTCGTCCCCAGTCCCTCTGAGCTTTCCTGGAGCCCCTTTGGGCTCTGGAAGGAGCTTTAAGGTCTTCCCAGAGCTTTCCCTTCTCCAACCTGGCCATGGACACTGCTGGGGATGGGGCAGCCACTTCCCAGCCACTTCCCTTCTCTGGGAATTCCATCCCATTCCCTGCCCACCCTCACAGGGAAGAATTTCCTTCTAATATCCCACCTAAACCTCCCCCCTTTCATCTTAAAACCATGGATATGAACAAGGAAAGAAGCTTTTTTAGTCCCTTCTTTAACATAGATTTGTTCTGATCAAACCCAGCCAAGACTAAAATCCCTTTTCAGCATCACTCAGCTCCAGGAGCCCCATCACAGGGAAGGAGCACACCTGAGTTAGGCTCAGCCTAACCCAGCTTTCAACCACCACCTGCCCTCTGCCCCCACCTCACAGCCTCTGGAACAAAGATGAACTTCCAACATTGCAGGGAATCTCTCCAAAGAGCTCCTAAATCCCTTAGGATGACAGGGCTCAGGACCATATTCACCTACTTAAAGGAAAAACCCCCAATTCCCACCGGTGCGTGGATGCTTTGTATAAAAATACTGAAATTTAAGGTATTTCATGCACCCCAAACCCCAAAAATCTGGGGACAGAGCCCCAGAGACTGATCCCAGCTCGGATCCCGTGCCCCAGCAGCCCCCAGAGGATCCTGATATCCCTCAGCCTGTGCATCTGAAACACGAACTGTTCCTTCCCTGGAGAGATAAAGGCCCTGGCTGAACACACCCATTGTGCCACGGCCACGGCTCAGCGATCCCCGGGATCCATGGAGCACTCCCAGCTCCCCCCCAAACCCTTTCTGATCTGCTTTTAGGGACAGGCTGGAGCTGAACAAAGATCTGCTGCAATTGCCTCAGAGCCTGGGTTTGCTCTTGGCAAGGGCCCATCTCTTTCAGTCACACCAGGGGCACCACCCAAAAGCCTTCTGTGGCCAAGGACATTCCCTTACCTTTTTAATTTTCCGATATTCCTGTAAAATTTGATCGTGGATGGTCTAAAAAAAAAAAAAAAAAAAGAAGAAAAATCAGGGCATTATTTTCAGTTCTGCAGCAGGTATTTACTGATGGCTCAAAGGCACACAATTCCTCCAAATTCCAACCAAAATCTGCTCCCTCCATGGATTCCCTGGGGATATCCAACGGCTACAACCAGCTCTGATTCCATGGATACCCTGGAGCTGACAAAGAAGGATGAGGCCCCACTCCCCAGCCATGACAACTACCTGCGACAAGCACCTGGATTCCAGGAGAATTCACATTCCCAAAGCCCCAACTGACTTTTTTCCCCCCAAGATACAAAAACAATCCAGTGAGGAATTTTGCAAGGAGAAGGGCAGGAGGTTTGAGGGAAGAAGCTGTGCTTAGCACAATAGGTGCTCTGTAAAAATCTGTTTATTATCCTCGACGAGCCTCACTTTTTCAAGCTAATGAATAGCTAAAACTCTTTAAAAATCACTCTGACAAGTCCAATAATGCTGCATTATTCAGATCAAAGATTGCAGAGGAACAGATGACCCCGTGCTAACTCCCCTCGCAGCCCCGATACGCTCCCATATGTGCAAATATGAGTTTTTCTGGCTGGGATACACTAATAGCTTCCAGCAGCTTTTGGCTAAGGACACCAATTGTCTCACTGAGGCCTTTCCTTGTCAACAAGTCCCATGATGTGGCTCCAGCCTGCAAAAGGAGCAGCGCAGAGCTGGGTTAGGAGCACTCCCCAAAGCTGTCGGCTGCGTGCACGTTCCCCAGCGGTTCCGAGGCTGGAATTTAGACACCGACCCAGCCCAGCCAGAGCAGATCAAAGAACCGCAGCTTTGCCACGTGCAGAACGAGCTTTTTCGGGTGTTTTTAGCTCTGTTTCTACCTTATATTCCTCAGAGCCCTGCAGAAGTTGCTTCAGCTTGGCGTCCAGCTGGGTGAACCGTCGGGTTATCCGCTCTATCCGGGCGTGCAAGTCCCTGTACTCGTTGTATTCCGCGTTGAAGTCGTTTTTGTAGCTCTGACGCTGCTCCGAGGAGGAGATGGCTGCGTATTTTCTGCAGGGAAAAAGGGTTTGGTGAATGGGTTTTGGGGGAAATTGGTTTTGGGGGAATTCTCTCTGGGATGTGGCAGTGCTGAGCACGGGGGGATGAGTCTGCCAGGTGACTGGAAACAAAGCTGTGGGTAATTCAGAATGATGGGATCATTTAGGTGGGATGTTGGGAAGGAATTCTTCACTGTGAAGGATCTGGTTAGGAATTCCCAGAGAAGCTGGGGCTGCCTCATCCCTGGAAGTGTTTGGAGCAACCTGGGATGGTAGGAGGTGACCCTGCCCGTGGCAGGGGTGGCACTGGATGGGCTTTAGAGCATTCCAGCCCAAACCATTCCGGGATTCTGTGATTAAAGCTGGAAAAGCCCTCCAAGATCAAATCCCAAAGCCAAGGCCACCACTAACCCACGTCCCCAAGTGCCACATCCACATGGCTTAAATCCCTCCAGGGACAGTGGTTCCCTGTCCCAGTGAAGAAATTCTCCCTAATATCCCATCCAAACCCTCCCTGGTGCAGCTTGAGGCCGTTTCCTCTCATCCTGACTTGCATTAAAGTAGCAAATTACGGAGGCAACCACCAGGGATTGTTGCCTTGACCTCCTGTAAAACAAACAATGTTTGCTCCCAAAACTTCCTATCTCTGCCAGATAGGGTGGAAGAGGCAGGTACAGCCAAGCCTGGGAGCAGCTGGGGGTGGAGGAGGACACTCAGATAGAGCTGCTACAGCTCCTCTAACTCCTGCTGGCCCGCAGAACATGGAGTTCTGCATCTGTGCCAGGCATTGGAACAGCAGGAATATGATGCTTCCAGTGTTAAGAGTGTTTAAAGGAACACAAAAAGCATTGAGCCATCGTTGCAAAACGCTCGCAGGGTGATTATGTGGCAAGAGCACGACAAGAAACCACGGTGAGGAGCTTTATTCCGTTTCTTTTTTTTCCACCAGCAAGTCTATTTCCAGCACCTTCTGGAGACACTCGACGTGCCCTGAGCTCAGGTTGAACTGATGTGCCTTTGGGGGCCTTTTGGAAGTGATTCTGCTCGACAAAAAGCCATTCAAGATGACATTTACAGCCCTCTCTGAAGGTAAAACTCATCTCTTGGTAGGTGATGGCTCTGATTTGCCTCCCTGCTCTGGTTGCAGCAGGGCCAGCTCAGTGCATGAACATGGAAAAGCTGATTTAGGCCTCCAATTCAGGGGGAACTTTCAGTGATTTAACTTTTTAAGTGCTCTAAACTTCTAGAACTGACTCCTTGCCAGGAGCTAGGATAAAGAACCCTCCACACAGGATAAAGAAGCATCCAACAGCAGTGACAGCTCTTAGAATTTGAGGAGCTGGACACAAATGAGTCAGATCACACCAGGTGAGACCACAGAGCTCAGAAACCTCTCCCAGTTCCTTTGCAGAGGGCCCAAGGAGCTGCAATATCCCTTTTTGGGAGGGATCAGCACGTGGGTGAGAGAAAAAACACCCCCAGCCACCCAAATTCTTTGGAATGGTCCTAAAAATGTCACCTTGAAGGGGTTGTTTGTATGGCTGATGCAGCCCAGCAAAGCAGAAACCACACCAGAACCCTTCATCTGCTCCAGAGCTTCCTCCTCCTCCTCCTCCATCCCTTCCCTCCCAGTGATCCCAGCACAGCCAAACCAGCTCTGATGGAAACAAGCCCCAGGCTGGGATGTGCACAAGGAATTTTTACCCCCCCCAAGCTACAACTTTTTCCCCACCCCAAAGCTTTGTTTAGAACAGGTTTGGGTTTATGCAGATTTTGGGCTTCCTTCACAGGGATTTTTGGGCTTCAGTTGTTTAATTAACCTCGAGGGGATCTGATTAAAGAGTCAAGAGGTGAAACAACTCACATCCTAACCCAGGGGTTAGAGCCTCCCAGTAAAGAATATTTCACTGCTTTATGTAGATGATCTTGGCTCTGAAGAGGGGAAGAATTGGCAAACCACCCCAAATCCTTCCTTGCCCTGTCTTCCACAACATGAAAGCAGATTATTCCCTCTCCAAGTTCCCAGCTGTAACGTGGAGCTGTTTAATCCTTTCAAACCCCCCCCCTAAGGTATGAAATGTTTCTTGAAGTACTTCAACAATTTACAGGAGATAACCTTGAACTCCTTAAGGAGGTAAAAATCAGCTTTGATATCAAGTTTAGTCTCAACAACTCATCTGCAGAGCTGGGTTTGCTCTTTTTCTTACACCCACCTAACGAAGTTCTATCAAATAACACAAAAAGTCCAACAAAAATCCCCAGCACGTTGTGATTTTTAGCTTGAAACACGATCCCAAAAGTGATGAAGCAACCGATAAACATACTTACAATAAATAATCTGGCATTTCTGAAGTTGATGTTGGTACACTAGAATTATTGCATGTTCCATTTAAACCTGAAAAAATAAAGACTTGTTTATAGACGTTCTTAAACTTCAAAGCTCTTTGCAATTCAGCTTCAAACTCATAAAACTCGCCTGCAATATACAGTTTATGGAAGTCTAAAGGATTTCTGTTTTGCTTGGAACTGACAGAGGCAGAGGAGCCACGACAAGGTGGTTGAAAGTTCAAGGCTCCTCCAGTATTTGTCTGTCAGCAAAACAACACCAACATCAGCCAGTGCAACGAGCAGAGAAAAAAAAAATCTGAATTTAATTGGTGGCTGAACAGTGCCAGAGAGCTGAGCTGGGCAAGGTGAACCTTCTGTTCTCCTGCTTCTACACCTGAGAGATTCCTCTGTGGATACTCCAGGGGGAGATTCCTGAATTAATATCCCAGAGTCCTGCAGGGCAGCACAGAGAGGTTTTTAGGGAATGCAGATCTCACCTCACACAGCTCCACACACAAACCCCAGTGGAAGCAGCATCAGTGAAGGCTCAGCTAAGAATGTTCAGGAATTGAAGGAAGAACGGAATAAACCTAAGGCAGACTCATCCTCCACACCCCCCAAACACTGCAGGATAAATGTGGAGGAAGAGAGCAGTTGGATCCACATTTGGAAAAGGATATTTTCCACCAACTGAGTGTTACATTCCAAGTCCTCACCAGAGTCAGCTGCACAACCTGAGTCAGCAGCACCCTGACTGTATCCTTAAAAAGATGGATTTTCCTCTGAATTTCCACAGAAAGGCTCTCCTGAGCACGATGGGAAGATGGCACAAACCCAGAGTTTCTAAAACCATCCCAATCCCAAATTCCTGCTGCAGCTCCTCCTGCTTTTCCTCCTTTCCTGACCACGGCGTGGAAGATGCAGAACAGGGTTTAAGGATCGTGGAAGGAAAGGGACAGAGGGAGGTTTATTCTGCCTGTGAGTGCCACCTACTGACTGAAAGGACCCCAAAGGTCCCTCCAGAGCCTCTGGAACAAAATTCCCGGGAGAAACTCCCACTTCTGGCAGAAGGTGTCCCTGCCCACGGCAGGGGGTGGAACCAGCTGAGCTTTAAGGCCCTTCCAACCCAAACTTTTTGTGATTCTCTGCTTCCTTACAGCCCCCAGGGGGGACTGGGGAAGGAGCAGGACGAGGCTGGTGCTACCCACAGCAAGGCACAGAAGGAAAACATCCCAGTTCTGGCTGTCCAGGATCCAAGCAGGACTGACCACATCCTGTTTGTGATTGCTCCCAGCCCAGCTCGGAGTTGTTACCTCACTACAGCAGCAGGAACAAAACCCAACTCGTAATAATTCACAAAAATCCAGGAATTAAACTGTGAAGTCAAGCAGAAAAGGTGGTGGAGGCTCAGCAATTTCCCAAGAATTTGGGGTCTTTGGGTATTTATAAGACAAAAATATGTATTAAAGAGAGAATGTGTGTGTCCCTCTCCAGAACCACGGCAGAGGCTCATGGGGAAGAGAAACAACGTGGAAGAAACACAACATCCACAGGAAAAAACTGGGATTGACACAAAAGTAGAGGAATTCTCAGTTCTGCAGTGCCACACAACCATCAAACCCCACAGGCTGTCCTTAGGAATCACTGCTGAACCATCAAAATGCATTTTTGTCACTGCTGCAAAGCCTGTGGGGAAGGGGAGGGCTGGCACCAGCTCGATCCCAACGCCCTGAGAAGCTTTCCTTTTCCAGGAATCCAACAAATGAGTCCCAATTTCAAGATATTGTCCTTTTGGAGCCAAAACTGGAGGGTTTTCATGCACCAAGCATGAAGGGGGATGCAGAAAATAGTAACAGGGTGAAGGAAAATGCAAAAAGGAATTGAGCAGATGTTCCCAGAGGCTGAAGGGAAAGTCCCAGTGCCCTGGGGAGCTGTAACAAACAGCAGAAAACGTGGAAGCAGCAGGAAAAGGAATGGATGGGATTGGCCAAGAAATATTCTCTGCTCTGACTTCTTAAGAGTGCACGGGCTTGAGTCTGAAATAGTGGAAAATGTTTTCATCCCACCTCAGTGGAGATTCACTGTTGTGTCAGTCCCTGGATAAATAAATTCCCAGCCCCAGTGGGATGCAAGGAAGCTTTTCCAGCCTGGAAGAGCTGGTTCTCCACTGCTTTGACAGCATTTATCACCAGGTTTATCTATCATTTCTTTTGTAGCCAATATTAAAAGCTTTTGTGAGTAACTTTTCATTAGAAATCCAAACAAGAGTCATCACAACAGCCAACACAAGCGCTGCACTGCTCTTCCCACTGCTCCCAGCCTTTCATCCCCATAGATTATCCCAGCTTTTAATTTAACCAGGAGAAACATGACACGCTCTGAGGCGGCTCCAAACAGCACAAAAGGTTAAACAGGAAAAACCTGATATCCTCTGTGGAGAGGAAGCACCTCTGGTGATTTGTAGGGAGGACAGCGCTGGCATTTGGGTCCCCAGAGCACCTGGGATGGCCCAGGACGTGCTCATTCCTCCAGGGAATCCTGGGATCACACCCAGCCAACACCAAAGCACCTCTCGGCCCCCACTCACCTGGGACCTGTTCCTGGGGAACACTAACTAAGTCAGCATTTTTTATTACTTCACAGTTCTGCTTCTCCTCTTTGCACTTCTCCTCGCTCTTCTTCTCCTTCCTCTCCTTCTCCTTGTCTTTGTGCTTTTTGGATTTTTTCTTGGATTTGACGTAGGAGCCGCAGTTGTGTTTGCTGCTCTGGGCACAGTCTGTGGGCAGGGGGTGACTCAGTCTGTCGGGAGGCTCCGTGCTGCTCTCACAGTCTCTGCCGTTGTGAGTCAGGTCGTTGCTGACATCCGACAGGGGATCGTGAGGCCTGGGCAGCTCCAGCGCCGGGAGGGTGGAGCTGGAGCTCACCGGCTCCGGCAGGGCCGGGGGCAGGGCAGGGGGGGCCGGGGTGTCCTTCCCGTTGGAAGAATTCAGCTTCCCGTTGAAAGTGGGTTGGGTTCTGTGAGCCAAATGCGAGATCCTGGGCTTTTTGTTGGCCAGGGGGTCGATGAACTCCAGAGGTTGGGATCGTTTCTGTAAAGGTGGTGGTGGTGGGGGGGTGAAAAAAAAAAGGAGAAATAAATCGTGTTGAAAGTGCAGGAGTGGAGCTGGATGTTACCACTAGGTGGTGGTGCAATACAGGGGAGAAGGGAATATCCCCGGGAAAAGCATCTTATCCATCCCAAGCTGCTTCCCACAGCCCAGAGTTTGGTGGGAGAGCTTAAAGAATCCCAGCACCCCATCAGCAATTCCTGACCTCCCCTCCTGTTATCCACCCCCAGCCCGCTCTCACCGCAGCTTGTTTCAAACCCAGCCCTTTGGAACTCAAACCCTGCAGCCTCCCCCTGTCCTGGCCAATTAGAGACTGGAAATATCCCTGGAAGTGTCCAAGGCCAGGCTGGATGGGGCTTGGAGCAACCTGGGACAGTGGAAGGTGTCCCTGCCCATGGCAGGGGTGGCACTGGATGAGCTTTAAGGTCCCTCCCAACCCAAACCATTCTGGGATTCCGTGATAAAAACATCTGTCCTGAGCACCCCAAAGTCCCTGCCATAGGAAAATGTGCTCAGCCCTCTGGAGCAGGGAGGGATTCACCAGTTCTGCATTTTATTCCCAGCTCTGTGGCCAAGAGCTTCACCCCCTTCCCCGTTCCTTCCTCTTCTGAAGAACGAGGCATTGCCCGGAAGAGGGGAGGAAGTGCCAACTGCTCAGTTCTCAGAATTTCAGGCAGAAGGGGACTTTTTGCAGCACTTTTTAAAAAGCCACGTCACAGGGGCCAACGTGACCTGAGCAAACCCCTTTTTTGAACAAGGGCAGAGAAGGAAGTGGCTCCCAGCTGTGCCCATACCTTGGAGGCAGCTGCCTCCAGCCTGGAAAAGCTGCTCCATGGAAGAACCCATCCATCAGGCTCAGCCCAGCCCGTGCCAGCCACAACCACCTCAGCCAGCCCTCAGTGTGTGCCCACCTGGCAGCTCTGGGGCTGCAACAGCTCCGAGCCAAAGATTATTTAGTGCCCAGAGGAAAACAAGCGATAGCTCTGGATATTTCTCTTGGATAATCCATTATTTTCTTTCTGTCTCAGGCAGGACCGCGACGCGTTTGCGAATGGAAACGTTCTTCCATCACTTGAAATGCAGCTGGACGATGGCTGGAGCAGCCCCTAATTCCCTCTTTTTTTCCCCTGGATTTCAGCTCTCTCTTTGCTAACTCAGGGGTCTTGAGGACACTGCTCAGTGCCAGGAATTTTTTTCCACCTGTCAGGGTAATTAAGGAAGAGCTGCTGGTTCTGCCACTGAGCTCAAGGGGCAAGGACAGCACGTCCGACCGGCTTGGCAACATCGCTTCCCAGAACTGCCCGTGTCCATCTCCCCAAGGAGGGGCCACCTCTGACTGCACTCTCTGAACAGGTGACAGAGCTAAAAAACTGCCAGGTTTTACAACCTTTTCTCTAAAACCGACAAATATCAGCTTCTCCAAACTCATCTCTCCGGTTAGGAGGGTTCTGTACATCTTTTTCCTAGAATTACCAGACCGATCTTCTTCACCTTCATTCTACAGCTGAACTTTCCCAAAATATTCTGCATTCCATCCTACCAAATCCCAATCCTCTGCTGGCACTGCACCCATTAAAAACCCTTTCTCTAAATAGAAACTGCAGCAGAGAGTATTAAAAAAGTGGCAGCTCACAATGCTGTGGTTTGCTGTCTGACACGACAGAATCATGCTGCAAACATTTATATTCCACATTGGATTGTCCCTGTTTCACCAGCCTTTCCTAAATCCACCTCAATCAACCACTCAAAGTTTCAACTGGGTCATTCTGAGAGATCAAAGCCTCACCCTAAAGACCTTTGAATCTTTAAAATACGGACAGCCAGAGAAGCAAGGTGATTTTTCAACCTTAAAAAAAGGCCCAAGACCAGGATCTTTGCAAGCTAACTCGAAGGCCATCATTCTTCATTCACCAGGAACATGCCCACAGCAGAGCAGGAGAGGATTTGGAATCGGCTACCTGGCAAACAAGTTACACAGTCCTTGTTCTCAACCAGAGAATTGCCTCCCTCTCAGCACCAGAGAGCACATAATTTCTTTACCTGTTAATATTCTTTGCCACTAATCCCCGGTGCGTCTGTCCAGACAAGTAGGCATTACACATTCCATTGGCAGGAGAAGAATAAATACTCAACTTGTCTGGGCTGACCCACACACTGCAAGAAGAGAAGGCAGCACATTTCACAACGCCAGCAACGCCTGTGCTGGGAGATACTGGGAGAAGCGGGGACGAGGCTGCGCCTGACACGCGTCAAACGCGGCTCCTCCGTGGTTTATGGTCATGGAAAAAGCAGGCAAAATGTTCTTTTCACAGCTCCTTGCTCTGGCATCTCTGAGCCAGGAGCAGCCCAACCTGCCCCTGATCTGTCACGGCAATTAGGCTGCAAAAGGTCAAGGGTTTTAATAACTCAACCATGTTTGGGAGCTGCTTATTACAGCTTTGTTCCACTCAATTATTAGTAATGAGGAAAACACAAGCTCGTTCTCCCAGGAACTCCAGGAGGGATGGAGGCACTGCAAAAGGAATTTAGCCCTTAAAACTAAACCTGAGCCTCGTTGTCAAGAGATCCTCCCCACGTCCAGAGGAGAAACAGATGCTGAGGAAAGCCTGAATTAGACTCCAACTTAATAAAACAGAAATAAAACCCCAAAGACCTCCTGACCCAGCAGCAGGTGATTACAGGGTGCAGACAGGCACAGCTCAGCCCGGACCCACATCCAGCAGCCAAATCCATCAGGAGCACAGGGATCCTGGAGCTGGGAGGGGGATCACCCACCTGAGGGGGAGAGCTGGAGTTGACGGTGTCCTTCGGAGGGCTCAGGGAAGGTGCCTCTCCCTGGAAAGCGCCGCTGTTCTGGGGCTGGCAGAGCTTCCTGCAAAACACAACCAGGGACTGGTCACATCCCGTGCCAAGGGGGACAGGTGGCACTGCACACCTTGGAGCAAAGAGCCTTCTTTGGGCTCAGAGTCCAAAAATGCCACGGAAGGAGCTCGTTCGGGATCTGATCTCTGACAAAAGCTGGGAAGGAGAAACTCCTACAGGAAAATATCAGTGACAAATTGGAATTCTTTATCTCTTTCTTGTTTTCCCGTGATTTTTGTGGGTCTTTGGCAATGGAAGTAACACCTTGGACCAACATGGCCAAGGCTGAGCTCTTGGGCACATGAAAGGATTCCCTGTTGAGGTTGGAACTTCTTTTTCAACAGTTGTACCTTTTTTTCTCTTGAGCTGGTGACGTAAGAATTAAAACAAATTAGTTCCAGCCTCAGAAACATAATTCACATGGAGATGAGTAAAAGTGGCATTGAATGTTAAGGCGTAAAGGATATCATATGTTATTCTTGCTGATTGAAATACAGCTCAGGAAGACATTAATTAAACAAATTTCTGCTGAGGTTTTGCTTTCTGAGACAAGTCAGAAAGCAAAGCTCACTGAAGAGGGGCTGAAACTCAAGCTCAGATGTTGAGGACTAAGTTCTCCCACTCATTAGCATCATTAAAACAACATTTTATGGCAACAGCAGCCCTTTCAGCAGAGAGCTCCTCTGGGTCCAGGAAAAGCAGGATTATAACAGGAACTGCTGAGGTATTATTGGTCCACCAGGATTTACATTTCGGGCTTCCCAATAATACTTTTCAGTTGCATCATGCAAAACAGAGCTACTCTGGGCTGTATTTGTGGTATTGGACAAATGAAAAAAACCCTTTTGTAGCAACAAAAAGTACAATTAGAATCATTTGAGTGCCTGAATTCCCCTCCAGGCTGGGTCTCTGCTCCTCTCCAGATCTCAGAGTATTTTCCCAGCCCACCAGCTTTGCCCAACAATTCTGACACCAGACTGCCCCTCTATTAATCACCCAGAAAAAAAAACTACTCTTGCATCAAGTTGCAGCTGACAAACTGAAAAAAAAAAAAAAAAGTAGGATTCAGGGTTAAAGGTTTTAATAAAGCAGCTCTGCAGGCAGTTTGTCAGGAGCCTGAATAACCCACCTTTAAATTCTCCCCCAAGAAACTGGAATCAGCATTAAAGCTCACTCATATCCTTTAAACATTGGGAAGATTATCTCAGAGATAACACCCATGACTTGACAAGATTTGGCTTTTAACCTGAGCTTGAACCTTGGGCTGTGTTGCAGCAATATTCAGACATCTGCAGTGTCACCACTGTCCTGGCTTTGTTTAATTTTATTTAAAACAACCTCAGCAGCCACAGATCGACTCAAGGAAAGGACTTGGGGATTGTGAAAATGGGAAGGGGACACTGATATTGCCTCAAAACCCCAGTGAAAGTGGTTTTTTGGGGGGGGGGCAGTTGATCAGCCTGAGCAAGCTCATCACATCTGCTAATTATTGATTATGGATTTAAGGAGTCATGAAAGCATTGAGGTCAGCAGAGGAAAGATTGCAGAGAATCCTGGAATGGTTTGGGTTGGAAGGACCTTAAAGCTCATCCAGTCACAGGCTGGGACACCCTCCCCAACACCAGGCTGCTCAGGGTCCCCAGCGGTGCCAGAAGGATGGAAAACACAAAAAAAGGAGCAAAACCAAGCTGGTTTAAGCCCAGCACAGTCAGACCCAGCTCTAAGACGTGCAGATGTGTTAATTACTGCAGCTGCTGAGGCACTGAGTGGCCACTGGCCCTGAAATCCAGGAGGATCTGGAACAATTGGTTGCCTCCGGGTGATGACGGCGCCCAGAGACGCAAACCCAACGTCTGCTGCCTCCTGTGCCCTTTTTCTGTGACTCTTTTCCTCCTGTCTTCAACCCCACATGTTTTTTTTCCATTCTGGAGCCTCATTACCTGCACTGGCTGAGCAGGGCTTTGTTTGTACAGTTGAATACATCCTTTCCAAGGACTATTTTTAGACCCTCGCCCAAGTGAATGCCACAGTTCTAGAAAAAGCAGTAAACATGGCTTTTCCACAGGGAGAAATTCACTTTGGGGTTTTTTGTTTTGTTTTTTATGAAAGCCATAAAGATTGCATGGCAGTTGTATTTTTCCTTTTAATTATAATTTCACATCAAGGCCGTTTAAATGAGTTTTGATTTTCCTTGAGCACGCCAAAGCACTTGGAGTGCAAGTTTTCTGTTGGTTTAAAAAAGTCTCATCTCCAAGTCAATTGTGCTTTTAAATCATGGGAAGTGCTCAAACAGAGCACACTGTGCTTCAGCTTAACCAAAAGTGCAGTCAAATAAAGCACAAGTAAAACCTCTGCCTGCCTGACAAGATCTGTACCAAGGCACCAAAAAATATCAACACTCCAAGCAGAATTCTGGAGAAAACTGGGAGATTTGGTATCTTTCCCTGCCAGCCAGGAGCTTCCAAGCCTGGAGGTTCCACCTAAGGAAAATATCTGTAGAGGGAACAAATTTTCAGCAACTAAGGCTGAACTGAGTCTGTTAAGGGCTGTTTCAGGAGGGAACATGGGAGCAGAGATCACACTCCAAGCAGGACAACCAGCACGAGTTTTAAGGGATTTATCCCACAGAACAGCCTCTTGCTTTTCTGTGCATCCACTGCTTCAATCAAATCTCAGATTTAGGGGTGAAACACTTCAACCTGCACAGGAAAGCCACGTGCAAGGAGGTGTGGAGAAAGGGAAGGAGAGCTGAGCTGGGGACATTTAATCCACTCATCTCCCAGGATTTCACACCAGCAATGTTAACTCTACCAGCTCTGCTCCCATCCAGGTTTCCCCCAAAGCTTTGCCTTTAATGATTTGAAGACAGCCCAGGATGATGTGAGGAGTGGATCTGCTTGGATGTTCAAGTTTAGTCAACTCCTACAGGTCCCTGGGTGATGGAGAGTTTAAAATCATGCCAAAATAAGTCACACACTCAACTTACAGACCTTGGTCACCCTGATTTACAGCATCTGCCCTGGCCCAGGGTTCCCTGGATGATATCAGAGGGAAGATGATGGAGAATTACCTAACGAGGATCCTCTTCAACAACTGCTGATCTCCTTCTGAGTAGCCAGGCCAGTCCTTCTGCACCTCTTTGTATACACAATCTTTCAGTGTGAAAGTGCTGTCCTTGGCACTCAGATTTGCCACCTGGAACAGAAGGAATTTGGAAAGCCATCGTTAGGGTTTAATTTTCTCACTTCCTCGACCAAACAAGAGCAAAGATGAAGGCAAAATCTGAGCAGACTTAGCAGCTGTTAGTAGTGTCAGAGAACAAGGAGAGACTTTAATATTTCATTTCCTTATTATTAAGATTATTTAATCAAACTGTGCCTTTCCTTTCGCCTTGTCACTGCAATAAGTCATAATGAGTTTCTAAAGCACATCCAGTTGAGTGGGAAATAAGTCATATCTAAACCAGATTATTCAGCTTGGGGAGCCTGGACCAGTACAAAACCACTTGAAGGAAACACCTGGAAATAAAGCCTAATGGGAACAGGCAGCTCACTTATCACACCTGTCCCATAGCCAAAATGGGGCAGTTTATGGCCAAAGAGGAACTCTCGGGGCGATAACTTGGTTAACAATTGCCAGCAGATAATTTCTCACGAATGAGCCAACAGAACAGGCCACAGAGAGCTGCTTTCTCAGGGAGCTCTGAGGAGAATGCCCTGGGATCACCTGGAATTTATGGAGAACTTTTCCAGAGCAAGAACAGAACCTGGGATTTCCAGCTTCAAGGCAGCAGAGCTCTGCAGGGAGCTCAGCACACTTGCAGCAGCAGCTGCCTGACATTTTATCCAACCCTGCCCCGTGTAGCTCCCCCACAAAACCCTGAGTGGTGCCTGCACGGAGAGGAAACGCTGCTGGAATGGGCAGAGCTGGATTAGAATGGAAACAGCTTGTGAAAGAGTTATCCCACTTGGATCAGTCTTTCCACAGCCTGACTGAAAATTTAACTTCTTGCTGCTGGTTACACGCCTGAAGATCCCGAGCTGGCACAAAGCAAAGAGCCCCAGGGAGGTTTTCACTAATAATGAACCTCTCTTGGGTGATCCCCAATCGTGGAATGGTTTGGTTCCATCTCATTCCATGGGCAGGGACACCTTCCACTATCCCAGGCTGCTCCAACCTGGCCTTGGATGCTCCCAGGGATGGAGCAGCTTCTCTGGGCAACCTCAGCTCGCAGAGCACTTCAAGTTTGAAATGAAAATAAAGCTTTCAATGTGTTTTTGAAGATGGATAAAGGAGGCCCAGGTGCCAAATGCTCTGCCCAGAGCCAGGCAAAGCCAGCAGCTGCATCCCAAATTCCCTGCTGGAGCCCCTCAGCTTGGGGACTGCTACCCTTGGAAGTGGAAAATGCTTTGATTCAGTGCATGGAGATCTTGTGCATCTGTTTAGGGGTTACTGTTCTCCATTCAGGACGTGGCTGTGCTCAGGGATTTCTATTATCCACGCAGCAGGAAAATGCCTCAAAAACAAGCAAAGGACTGGGAAGTCTTGAATGAACTGAAGAAGCTGCTGATTCCTCTGCTTTTGCTTTGGGGAGACTACAACCTAATATAAAAAACATCAAAAATCTAAAAATTTCAGAGCAAAAAGCTGCACAACCAACACAGCAAACTCTCCTGATAAGCGAAAAATACAAAGCCCAGTTATCGGTTTACATGACAAACATTTTGTTTTTCCTTTCAGTCCTGTCAGCTTTCCAAAATCCTGAGCCCAAAATACAAGAAGAATTTGAGTCGTGTTTTACACTGAGGTATCCCTGTAAACACACCCAGGAGACAAAAGCAAATCCAGGTTCTCCTTTACCAAAAAAAAACCCCAAAAACTCTCCCAGAATTTCTCTGCTCTCTGCCTGTTCCTGGAGCCCAGGAAGAACAACTTGGATTTTTCTCTGCACAGAGGCTGAGAGCTGCTACCTCCTTGTTTTGCTCGTGTGGGACTCTGCAAACTCCACCCCAGCCCTCCCAAAAATAGAAACCTTGCAAAATGAGGCAAAAAGGCCGCCAGGAACACGGAGTCCTGCGAGAGATGCAAGAGCACAATGAAACCCACACCTAGACAGATTTAGACGTGTAGCTTTAACACAGCCTGTAATTTTTAGCTTATCTGTGTCTGCCTGTGGATGGGAGCCCTGGGAGGGCTGAGAGGGATTAACTTTACGAGCACCACGTTTACAGCCAAATCAGCATTTAGCCCAACGAGGGCGGCCCCGTGGCCAGCGCCGCACGCGCCGCTCGCCTGCCAGGGCTTGGGCACAGCATCCATCAAAAGTGAGGATCAGAAATACAGATTTCTACTCTCAAACTCGGTGATAGCAGTGAAAAAAAAAAAGGCGCTCCAAGAAACTGCTGGGAAATTAAGGGCTCTGGGATTAAAATCTAAGGAAGGAACGAGTTGTGCCAGCTGTGACTCTGTTTTTAATGCGACCTGCCCCGTGCCCTCGGGCAAACTGAACTCCTGTCTCACTCTTTATGGAAAGGAGTAAAAAAGAAAAAAAAAAAAAAGTTTTTTCCAGAATATATTCCAGTACAGAAGAAGGCAGCTGCAGCATTTAAATAAATAGCCATGATGTGTTTAATAAAGCAATGAAGGTGTTTACTGCGAGGCCTAAAATGGCACCTTTAATGTGACTCAAAGTGCTAGGAACTGATTCAGCTTGGAGACAGCTTTCACACTTGACATACAAATAATGTGCTTGGCAGGGAGCTGCATGAGCTTCACACCTAACCAGTGCCACTTCCAAGCAGGAAAGGCTCTGAGGAGCACAAAAAAAAAGCAGGGACATCTTTTCCTTCACATACAAAACTTGTGCCCAATACAGAGCATTGCTCCTTTATGTCCATGAGAATAAAAGAGAGATTTAGAGGTTATGACCAAATAACTTGTGGATCCTCTGTTACGAGAATCCTCCCCATGACCAAGCACAAGTGTCCCTCTAAAAGGGACTGATCTGGTGAGGCAAAATCATCCGGCTTGGTCACACCCCCCTAACCCAAGGCGTAGCCACGGGAGGCTCCTGCTATCTCTGCACCAGCACTGGGAGCTGAGAACTGGGTCCCCCACAGCCTTTAGAGTCACATTCAGCTGCAGCCTGGAGATAACAAGTTCCACTGCCACGGGAAGGGGGGTGGTCTGAGAAGACATTTCCCTTTACCTAAAATCGTTGCCTTCATCAGAGTACAAACCTGTTGCAGAAGGTTATCCAGCAAATCCTTGTCCTGCTGAGAAAGTCCATCCTTCTGCAATCTGAGAATAAGTTCAGGTTTCTTATAAGGCTTTAGTGCCAGTAAGTGCACAACCCTATCTTTGAAGGGTCTCTGGGAAATCGCACTATTGCCTCTCTTTATTGCACTGGCAAGGTTGACTGGCGTTGGGCGCTTCCTGGAGGGAACAGCATCGGAAGCTCCTGGTGCAGGTTTACGCACCTGAACCTTTTTGCCTAAAAATGAGATGAGAATAGTGAACTGCAGCAGTCACCTCGCAAAGGCCAGTGGGCTGTCAACACCAACACGGAGCTCACGGCGCCCCTGTGAAG
Organism: Falcunculus frontatus; assembly: GCA_013398115.1. Classification (NCBI taxonomy): domain Eukaryota; kingdom Metazoa; phylum Chordata; class Aves; order Passeriformes; genus Falcunculus; species Falcunculus frontatus. The sequence continues at coordinate 29,284 of VZRV01008885.1, forward strand.
TGCCACGAGGTGAGACAAGGAAGGACAAACACCACCAGCACACCCCCTCCGTCCCGACGCGCCGCCGGAACGAGCATCCCGTGAGGTTTATGGTTTGTGACAAGCTTGTAACAAGTAAACAGCAACACCAAGCTCTGGAAACCTGAGTATTATTGGCCACCAGCTTACATAAAAGCTCCCTTTGTTTGCCAGCTTTTCATTTATCCCAAGTGCACGTATATCCCCACGGTTAATCGAACTATTTTTGCCCTCCCTACGAGAAGAAAATTCTGCATTATTATGGAGAAGAGTGGAAATACGGAGTGGAAAGACCAGAACTGGTCAACGAGCGGCTCCCCGCTGCTGAGCTCAGCAAAAACGCTCCTCCAGCAGATGTTTCTGCTTTTAGAACAATAGGAACTTTATGGGGTTGGGTCCACCTCCCTTCCCCCTCCAAACACGGCCCCATGAATGGGGCTGACACTGGGCCATCAGCCTATTCATGAGGGTGCTGCCTGTGCTGATGGAATAACCCCTTCTCCACTGCGTCTGCAGATAAGTGACAACATAAAGCTGGCTCAGAAGTGCATCTCGGCTCCAGCCCCGCTGTGGTTCTTGGTTGCTGACAGCACGATCCAAGAATTCATTTTTCCCATTCCTACTGAAAAACAGAACCCTCACACCATCACTTAGCAGAGCCCAAATCAAAGGACTGGGACTATTTCGAATAGAGAAGCAGGTCCCAGCTACCAAAGGCAAACCAAGCAAAGCTGGAAACAAAAATGTGTAGGTTCCAAGGTCTAAAAACCTGGAGATCCAATCGATAATCACTTGGGCTGGAGAAAGTGACCTTCGCTAGGACAAACAACATCCAGCATTTACTGCAAGTGTTTGGGAGGTTTATTCCAGCAGGGCACTGCTCCATTGCTAGGAAGCAACGTTTTCAACTGAGTCATCTGAAGATACTGGGGATTGTCTGCACTGTTTGTTTTACTGAGCTGTGCATTGCGTAACCCAGGCCTCATTTCCTGGCTTTTTATTACACACCACGGTGCTGGGAGAGGAAGCACGACCCATCCTCGGCAGGGCTGAGGGGAGGCGAGAAGGGGAACGACACCAATTCGCACGTTAAACATCCCACAATCCAGAGGTCAACTGGATTTTGTTTCCAGAAATGGGACAAGAGAAGATTCGTCAGCTTTCTAGAACTGCCTTAACTCTTGCCAGGTCATGAACAGTAAAAACATCACGTTGGGAGGTTTCCACTTAAAGGCTGCAGCCAAAATGTGCAGCGATAGGAAAAGAAAAAACTAAGTTAAGCCAGGACACAAAGGATTTTCAAATATTTATACACGTGCATGTCTGTGGATGTATGCACACGTATTTAGTGTGGCTACAAGCACACATCCCCTGCAGCTTTACCTGCAGCTATCTATTTACAGATCTATTTATCCAAGTGTCAGCTCACATCTCTAAGTTCTGCTGCTCTCCAATTCCAACATTTCATATAAATTTTTCCACATCTGAGCTGCCTGGAACGACTCCACTGGCACTGAAGTGCTGAGCTCCGTGTTCTCCTGGAAATGTGAGAGCCAGCCCTGTCCCTCCAGCCCAGCCTGCAGGGATCAGCTGATGCTGCTGGCACACCAGGACCTGCAGATCCCACACGAGGACTGTCCTTCCAAGCCCTTCCTTCTTGGACCTTCTCCTCCTCAAACACTGACATCTTATCTAGGAGCACTGGGAGCACACAGTGTGTGTGCCCCTGCTGCTTTCACACGGCTCTGTCTCCATTTCGGGGCACTAAAAGGTTTTAGGCAGGAGTATTTTTAATTTTAAAAAGTTTTGCTCCATCTTTCCAGGAAGCAAATTGCTTTGAGAATCTTCTCCCTCAGAAGCTTTAACTTCAGGCACTTACTGTAATGTTCTCAAAGAGGAGCTAAACAAAATAATCTTCTGGCCTACAGGAAATCAATGCATTTCCTTCCTGATTACTATCTTGCCTCTCAGCTTTGAGCACTTGGCTGCTGTGACAATGAGTCAGGGTCAGTTCTACATTTTGCAACTCAACCCTTCTCATCGCAGATCCTCTGAGAAGAGACTGGCTGCAGATCACATGGGCTGCAGGAAAAGCAGCTGCCTCAGGAAAAAAAAAAATATAGTGAAACTCTGCATTCTGGTTACTGTTTGTGCCCTAAGTTTGTGAGCTGAGGTTAATTAAGCAAGGTCCTGAGCCTAAGGCTGGCTCCCTGTGTTATTTGCCATCGTTTTATTTCCTCTGCTAAGGCTTTCCTGCTGTTGTCACAGTGAGAAGGGCTGTTCCAGGCTGCTTTGGTGTCTGTGTTTACTAACAGAGGGCACTGCTGCCCGCTGTGGTCTCGTGGGGCACAGCTGTGACACGGTGGTGGCAGTTTTAGCTGAGGACAGGAGCTTGGGCACTGGGAGGGCTCAGCAGTGAGCCCCAGCACTGCCACGTGACAGATGTCACCTAATGCCAGAGCCATGTCACCGCACACAGACAACCCCACAGTGCTTTGGGACCTTAAAGATCACCCAGTGCCACAGGCAGGGACACCTTTGGGTTGCTCCAGCCTGATCTTGGACACCTCCAGGGCTGGGACAGCCACAGTTTCCTTGGGGTGACGATGGAAGTGAAGACAACACAACCCAAGGAGAGCAGCCCCCTAAACCAGACACCCATGAGGAACTACCAGGAGCTTTTCAGTCTGCCACAATCAAGCCAACAACATCAGGATTTGCCTCCAGAACCTGCTGAGTCCCAGATGGAGTCCAGTCCCCCAAACTGAGTGGCTGCTTACCTACGTATCTCCCCCCAGGTTTAATGACTATGGCGCTCCGGCTGCGAGTCTCCTCCTCTGCCTGTGCCATGCTCTGCCTCGCCTTCTGGTAGGAATCATCAGTAGCACACACGGTGATTTTATCCTGTATGCTTCCCAGGCAATCCAAATGGATATTGCCATTGCTGCAAGAGAAATGCAATGCAAAAGGTACTCCTGACACTGCAAAGGGACACCAGGCTGGCACTGGGGGACAGCTGGGGGGGTGTTAGCTGAATAATAGTGGAGGGGACACACAGGGGAGCTGAGAGGGAACTGGATGCTTCCCAAAAAAACCACATCAAAACAGATGAGAAAGACTCTGAAAAGGAGGAACGTGCATTAAGCGTTGTTAGGGAAAAGATGCTCCAGAACAGAAAGTTAAAAAAAAAATATAAAAGGCTGGGTTTTCCTTGGATGTTCCACTCACCTGGATACATACTGCTGGATGCAGTCAAAGCTCCCCTGGGGACTGTCTTTCCCAATATTGGAGAGATAAAAGGTGAAGGTCCGCACTTCTGCCGGTCGATCGGGCCTCGGGATCGCGATGTGCTGCTCGGGACAGGAGGAAAATTGGTCACTTGGGCAACCCCAGGCTGAGGAGAGCTCAATTCTCCTGCAGCCAGGATGCTCTGAGGCATCCTACAACAAGGAAAGCACCTGGGTTACTGCACAGAGAGGCTGCAAGAAGAATTCAAGTTATCCCCACCGTGTGCAGTGGGGAGAAAAGGAAACAGAGGGAAGAAAGAGCAGCTGAAGATGGGTATGGCTGTGACAGAACAGAGCTGCCTCTCAAACAGAGCCCACAACCTCCTTGTTCTAGGAATCTGACCCAATTCTATTGATTCAGGCTCAAAACAGACTCGCTCCCACTGTTTGTATTCAATTTAAAACACTCGAGGCTCGTTTCTTTAGAATTAGTGATCCAGCACTAAACATAGCACACGTCAGGTCACTAGGTAGCATGCTTATTCTTTTTTAAGAAATAATAATTCCATAACAAGATTTCATGGCTCACAGTAGAGTGTGACGCTGCTGCTAAATTAAATATTTAATCAAGCATTAAGTGTGCTCCACAGACAACTCCACAGCCATCCTGCATTGTTTTTTTTCACCCCCCCCCACAGCCATTCATTTTTCAAAAGGGAAACTGTCTCCCCTCTGCACTCAGGATCCGACGTAAATGTCAGCATCTGAGCTCTACTATCACATCAATATTTGATAATTAAGATGGCTTCCAGAAGCTGAGACAGAAGGAACATCAGCCCCAGCCTATTTTAGGCCAGGCTTTTACCACATGGATTTATATTTACCCAGATTGCCACATCTATGCAGAAAATACACACTCCCAGCAAGCCAGCCCGTGGCATCCACACATGACTGTGCTGGGACAGGAGGGGTTTTTGGGTGGTTTCCTTCAGACCTCAGACGTCTCCAGCAGCCTGGAAAACCCAGGGATCTGTGTCCCTCTGCTAAACCACAGGGATGTTCTCAGAGGCAGCAAGAAGCTCTTGAGCCGAGCCCATGAGCAGCGTTTCCCTGCCCTCAAACAGAGCTCCCTTCTTTCAAAGACAAGCCCAGAAAGCCAGACTTGAGCCTTGCTTTATACAGAAAGACAACTTATCCCCAGGATCCGGCTCTGAAAACACAGGGAGCAGATTTTTTGGGTGCTGCTGGACCCTCCCTGAGCAGCCCCATTATCTCCCCTGCCAAACGTGCACCGAGCCCTTTTAATCTTTCCTGGCATCCTCTGCCCCCACCCAGGCAGGGGGAAGAAAATTCCCTTCTGCTTTACCAGAACAGGCACAAAGGTAGAGTTATGTAAGCAGCAGATTGGGGGGGATTTTGCAGCTGGAAATTTGGTGGGAACTGGGAGAAAAGGAAAATCCAACGTTCTGCTTCCAGGGGGATTGAGCTGTGCTGCACTTGAGCCTGGAAAATAAAACCTGCAGGACGTCACCAAATCACATCTCCACACACTGAAAGGAACTTTCTCCTCGCTCCTGCTTTACCCACTGGAAAAAAATCAGCTGCTCCAAAAGCCCCAATTTTGGATTTCTGTAGGGTTTTTGCAGCGTTTCCAGAGGCTGTAAAAAGAGGCAGAGTCACTTTAGTACTGAAAAGTGTCGCGTGTGCAACCCGGCCGTTATCTAGGAATTATTTTTAGCTGAAAACAGAAGGTTTCTCAAGCCACCAAAGCAGCATGGCGACTGCTTTGAGGGAGCCCTAATTTTGGTGCTGGGTATTGCACCAGTAACCAGAGACACTTAAAAATAGCTCGGTGCAGATGTGACTTCTGTTTTCTTCTTTCAAGTAACATTCATCTGTGGACAGCTCGCCCCGAACAGACATTTCATCTCCCTCTATTAATACCAAAACTTCATCCCAAGAAACGGGGGAAATGTAGTATTTTCCAATCACAAAGCAAAGATGTTTTTGCTCCCAACGGTCACATTAAAAATGCTGCAGAACACACGTGGGTTTGGCACCTGAAGGGTATTTTTTTCCCCCCTCAGTTCAGTTCTTTCCCTGCTCTCACCACCCCACAAGCACCTGCAAATTTCACCCAGCCTCAGCTCTGATTCTGCACGTCTTTTTTACCAAAATAGAAGCATTTTCAGTATTTCTTGTACAGTTCTGCACACCATTTGTAATGCTGTGGTACTCCAGCTCTCAAATTCTAATTGATGCGCACACTGAAACAAGCAAAATGCTCAAAACTCCGTAAAAACTTGTAAAACTATCCAAGGAAATCTGTGAGGAAAAACTGACAGCCAGGTGCTGCTCCTAAGGAATATCCATAGTCCCACTTTAGAGGAACACTGGTAAAAACAACCTGGTTATTACGACTGAAATTCTGATTATTACACTGAATAAAAGCCATTAACAAGAGCAGCATCACTACAGAGAAACACATCCCATGGCAAAATCACAGAAGTTTTTACCAGCTCCTGTGAGATTCGATGCAGACCAGGATCCAGCAGGAGGTTTTGTCCCTTGTCACTGGAACAGCTGTTTTATTTTGGGCTACAACCACTGACTTCCTCCTTTCTGCTGCTGCTGGCCAGAGCTGCCACCTCGCTGACCCCGGGTTTTATTCCCAACAATTCCCTTCCCTGGTTAATTAGTGTCTCAAACATGGAAGTTTCTTTTTCTGTGTATTAGAAACCGAAAGTAGCCTTGACAGCTTTCATTAGAGCAACACTGGAATAGGTGAAAACACACGGACACAGCCATTTAAAGGCTTCTAGAGAATTAAATTCAAGAAGCAGCAGTTTGTTTAAATGCTTATTTTATGTCCTGCCTCCCCTAAATCATCAAGTGAAGCTTTTCCCTCTTGAGAGAGGGATACTTGCACAGAAAATTCCCACTATTAAAACCTCACTGCTTTAAATCACACTGACAGTTGTGCTATGCACAAACTTCCCACCCTCAGAAGTCAATGGGATTCTCCACAGCTGCATTTTTGGGAAGCAAAATAGGAAGGCAGCAAACTGGGGAATGGAGGAAGAGTGGAAGAAATAATTAAAAAAAATAAAGCAGCTCAACAAATATGTTTGAATGTCATCATCTGGATGTGAGAGCCTGTTAAATTCCTGGAATTATCTCTTCAGTCCAACTGATGGAGGATCCCTCGAAAGCATTTAAAGCCTCAGCTCCTTAAAAAGCAGGAGAATCCTGACAGGCAGAGTCCTACCCTTAAAAGCAGATGGTTCCCCAGCTGCCAGCTCCTTGTCATACCCAGGAAAAATAATAATAAAGGGACAAAGAGCTCTTTCTGTGCGCTCCCATGGAGCTGCAGCTCTCTTCAAAGCTCTACCTTTGGCCTTTCCTCGTCAGTGCCATCAATTAACCACCGAGGAGGAGCAGGCAGAGGTCAGCCCTGGCTGCCACATCCTCCCCTCCAAGCCCAGCCCTCCTGGCTCCTCTCCTTCTCCAAGGAGTGATGCTACAGGTGCCAGGCAGCTCCTCCACCACCGACTCATCTCTGCGAGTTCAGGGCTCAAATACGATGAACTCTTTGGATTTTAGATTTTTAATTTCTAGAAGCGACTGCGGCATTTGAAAATATTCTTCATTATCTGCAGAAAGTGATGGTTTTTTGTTAATCCTTGTCCGTATCAGATCCAGGTGAAACCCACCACGAGCAGAGGAGCATTTGAAGCTGTTTTGATCCCTTCTGCTACCTTTCCTTGTAGGAAAAGCATTCAGAGGAGGAATTTCCGAAACTTAAGCAGCCTCACAGGAGAGGTCAGGTGTAGATGCTGCTTCCAAAGGGAAAGGAAAGCATTCCCAGTGTTCTCAGCTTCTTTATTCCATGCAAAGCTCATCAAATAAAGACAAATCACCCAGCCTTAAGTTTTCCTCCTCACTTCTGATTGCGCCCAACCTCAGGGGCAGATTTTGATCTCAACTTTCACGCTGAGCTTTTGGGGAAGTTAAAGTCTAAACAAAGTAAAAAACCTGGAAATTGCTCCTTTCTTTATTTCCCAGGACAAGAAGGTTTGTATTTTTCTTCTTAACTTACAATAACAATCATGTCTTTCCTGCTCCATTTTCTATGTGCTGTTAGGGAGAATAATATCACAAAGTAGGATGTGGGCAAGGACAATGTGCTGGGTTTAATGTCTACTCAATCCAAGCCTTTTTGAAAGCTTTAATGTGCCAGTGCATAAAAAAAACCAATCAAAAGTTAAAGCAAAGTTCAGATTCTTGGGGGGGGAAAAAAAAAAAAAAAAAATTAAATTTCCCTTCTTTATGCAGAGACTAAAGTTAAACACGGGCTTTTTTAGAAATAAAAGGTATTTAAATGACATTTTTCAAGTTCACTGAAGGGCTGCATTGCTTTACCAGAAACACCACCACGTAAATCTCAACGTTGTCAGCAACTGGCATGACAGACTGGTTCAAGGGGCTAAAAATATCCTGGAGTTCTGTCATCGGAACAGAAGTTGGGGAAGTAAAACTCCTAAATCTAAAATAACTTGTGCTACTCACAGAACTGCAGTTACATTAAATAAACCTCCAGGACTCTGAGAGCAGCCTCCAAGCTCTGCTGCTGGAAGAAATTGGTACCCAAAAAGTCTTGGGTTCAGTTTAAGGCTTGGCATGGGATTCTTGGGATACAGGTGAGGTTTTTGTGGATTTCTGCACCTTTTCTTTGTTCTACCCAACAGCACAGCCTTATAAATCTGAATTTCCCAAGGTTAGGAAATAAAGAGGATGAGAAAAGGTTTTAGAGAGACAGAATCCATGTGATCCATGAGCAAACACCTTCCTGGACCACACCTGAAGCTCAATCTCTCACTTTTAGCAATTGCAGCATCATTCCTCGAGCTGGAACAGCCCAAATTCCTCACTCCCATTAAATGTATAACCCAGGAAAGAACTTTCCAGGGACAAACTTACCCCTTGGCTTCCTTGAAACTGGATGACTGGTTTTGACGTCACAGCATCCTACAAAAACAAGTGGAAAAACAAAAATTACCTCAGAGAAATTCAAAGCCCCAACGTTCACTGCCAAACCACACTCAGGCTTGATCTTTCAACTGGATTTTTTTTTTACTTTCCTTATTTTTTTTTTAAAGGGGAAAGGCTCAGGGAAGTGTATATTTCAAATAAGAAAACAAAAATATTCCTGAAACAGAGGTTTGTGCCTGGAAAAGGATAAACTAAGGTCACCCTTAGCTCAGGGGAGGAGCAGCTCAGAGGTGACACTCGGTTCCTCCCGACCCCTCCACCACATTTTGGGCACAGAACAGCTCAGCTTTGGTGCTTATGTAAGTTCTGAGTTAAAAAATGGACACTTGAGGGGAAAATTTATTCCAGTTCTCGGCCTGAGAAGGACGCAAAGCGAATTTTTTCCAAGAGAAAGCTGGCAATCCTTTGGAAAAGCAAACTTTTTGCAGCTCCGTTGCAAAATCGTGTTGTTACATTGCCTGTTTCAACAATTGGCCTCTTCCTCCAGGCTCAGTTGCTTATATTTAAAAGAAATCATATTCCTGGGACTCTAAAAACTGCTCCAAACTGCTCAGTTTCAGCCTTTCTGCCTCGCTGTGATTTTCGAGATCACAAAGACTTCAATCCCAAGTCTCACCTGAGGTTTTAACTCAAGAAAAAAAATAACAGTCCCAACCCAAGGCACGCAGAGTTTGGATTTGTCCAGTTCCAGCAGAACTGGAGCTGTGGATGTTTTATTTCCTAAACCACACAAAGCATCCCATGATGGGAACTCTGCTCCATGGGGCTCGTGGGATCCCATTGTGAAGCTTTCCAAAGGGACAGAAGAATTTATAAGTAGGTTGAAAGGGTCATTTAGAAGTGAAAATGTTGCCAGAGGTAGGGGAGACACATTTCCATGGGAAAACCACCAGGAATTTGGGGGAGCAAGTAGGAAAGGGTGAGTTGTATCGTCATGTTTGTGTCACCCAATTTCCAATGGATTAGAGAAACAGGTATTTATATTTTAGCTTGAAATTTATGAAGTTGATCATCTCTCATAAAACTTTTCCAGCCCAGGAGTGAAGAATCTCAGCCACGACATCAACTAAAAAATGGATAAATTCACCAGCAAAAGTAAAAAAATCTTTTTAGCCCAGATAAACCTAACAAAACTTAGATGGATAAACCCAGCCCAAGACAGAGTCTGAGTCTCTGAAGAGCCCACCCAACACAATTTCCCAGATCTGCATCACACCCAGGATCATTATGGGATGTTTATGACACTGAGGAAAGCAGGAACATGCTCGGAGCTGACAGCACTCCCTGAGTGCTGGATAAAGAATTTATAGACCCAGAACAACCTTTAGAAAGCACCAATAAACAACATCTTGCTCTTGGTACAGAGATCACTGAATTCCTCGAGTGCCACGACACTGCATTCCACAGCACACTGTTCATGGACAGCCTGGCCAGCTTTTTGTTCCCTGTGTCCAGAAATTCATAGGAACATACTTGAGCAAACAAGCATTTGAAACATGAAAAAAATCTGGATTTAAGGAAAAAAAAAAAAAAAAGAAAAAACCAACCCAATGTGGTTCTTGTACAGCAAATTACAGATTTGGGAAGTTCTGCTCTTCTGTCTGGAAAGTTGTTTAAGGGGAATAAAAAGGGGGTAAGGAGGACGGAATAAGGAGGCAGGAACCAAAGTCCTGATGCACAAATCAGGGCTTGGTTTAATTACAGAACTTATAAATCCCACAGTCTACAAATAAACTGGTTTGAAGTTAAGTGGGTAACATCAGCTTTATGCAAGTTAAATGGCAAAGTTGAGATTTATCTCCCAAAATTCAGCGTTTCTGTCTGTGGAGGAATATCAGTGTTGGAGCTCCCTGCTGTGCTCCACAGAAGGGATCCCAGGGAAGAGATGGAGATTGGATGGACACTGCACCATCCCAGCTCCCTTTTTGGGCAGGGAAGGGGAAGACTTTTGGCATCTCAGCAGCACCATCCCTGAACCTCCACAGGCATCACCTCCCTGATGTCCAATTCCGTGGCTACGGGTTGTTCAGAATGTTCATGGAACAGGAGAACACACTGCACACCCTGAATTAATTAAGGATGTGACTCTAAGTACACCTTTATTAGATGAAATTAAATCCCTGCATGGACACCTCCATTCAGAACAAAAGAGAACGGACAAATGACGTGAAACCAAATTAAAACCACATTTCCATTTGTATCTTCATTTGGATTAACTTCCTTGCATGTTCTCGGGTGGACAACCCCAATTTTAAGGAGTCCTTGCTGCCCTTTCCAAAATCCCTCTGTCATTTTCTAAACAGTCACCTCAGAGTCACTTAATTCCCTTTCCTCAGTGATGCCATGACTGAACTTCCTGCGTCGCAGTTCCTAGAAATGCCATTCCATCCCTTTTTAGTGGGAACAAGGTCCTTCCCTCTGTCTTTCCAATTAAACCAAGTCACCTCCTCAGCCCTAGGACAGGACCTGGATGCAGTAAATCCCTGGCAAACCAAGGATGCTGATGAGACCTCACCTTCGTGTTCAGACAAGAGGAAAACAAGGCAGATTTGTCCAAGCAAAGGGGCACAACCTCATCCCCTTCCAGTGAATTCCAGCTTTAGCCCTCCCTGAGACTCTCTGTGTTTAAAAACAGCTCCTGGAAGCCGACTAAAGATAAAAATCTAAGGAAGAAAAGCACAGTTCAGGTACTTTGCAGCAGCCACCTGTCAGGTGAGCAGGTTTTCTACTGCTGCCAGGTACCAGATGTTCATCCCTGCAGCTCATCCATGAAGGTGACGGTGCTGGAGAGGTGCAGAAGGAAGGAGCACAATCCTTGGGATCTGTGGGGAACACCACAAGAGAACCACCCGTTCCCAGAGGCAGCAAAGCCCCTTCAAACACACCTCGGACGCAGGAATTCCACTCCTGCCCCGTGCCATTGTTCCAGCTGGAGGCTTCCTGACGCAGCTGGAACGTTGGCAAAGCATTCCCAGGGCTCCAGTGGCTGCCAGGTCTCACAAGGAGCTGCGTCAAACTTCCTCTGGAACGGCAGAGGAGCTGCTGGACCAGAGCTGGGCCCATCCTGCAGCCCCAAAGCTCCGCAGGAATCGCTCCCAAAGGAACATCCCAACCACAGCTGCACCTCTGAGATCTTCCCAAACTGGAATTACCAGCTTCACCCTCTCCACCTGACTGGAAAACAGACCCTCGGAAAGGGCCTGGATACACCCCTGCTACTTATTATATAAAATTTCATTTCTTTGCCATCTGGAAAGAGAAATTCCACATTTCCATGCCCGGTTCCCTGCTTTCCACAGCTCCTGCTGTATTCCCTGGGAATGGTGGAGAAATAAAACCCGTAAAGCTCTGCTCTGGGATGCCAACATGAATAAAACCCCACAGACACAAGTGTTTTTTGCCAGTCCTCCACATGCCATAAGATTATTTCAAAAGTCATGAGATTAAACCAGAAAAACCCCAAAACTCATCCCCAAAGCTGCCACAGGATATTTGGCTTCTATTATCACAGAATTCTGCTCATCCTTTAGTTTCCCCAGGCTAGAGGAGAGCACAAAACCCTAAAGACAGACTCTGAAAGCTCATGGAGGTGGTGGCAACACACAAACAGCTCCTCACGCTCAAATATTCCAGCTCTGGCACGAGGGAGCTGAGTAAAGAGTAGGAAGAACAAGAAAGTGTCAATAAAACACGGAAGAATTGAATGTAAAACGAATAAAGTTTTAATCAGGGATGATCGAAGCTGGCAGAAGGTTTTAAACACCTTTAGTGGATGGGATGTTCCTACCCAGGATCAGAAAGGACACTGGAAATCCTCAGGTCAAGTACCCAGCTGGAAGCTTCCCTGTTTCTTCAGGGGAATACAGATAATTAAAGAATACATCATTTTGGGAAGTTCTGTCATGTATTTACCAGAATTTATACTGCAGGATGGGTTCTATGGAAAATATTTGCCTAAACTTAGTATTGATGTGTTTGTCTGTTTTGTTCAATGTTCAGAGTCACCAATGCTCAGAGTGCAACTGAAAATTTACCCTTTTTTGTGTTGGAACAAGGGGATTATTTTCAGAATTGAATGCTTCTTACAAACAGTTAAAATTAGTAGCAAGAATTCCAATAAATATACAGAGAAACTATAAAATCCTGCTAAGCAAGGCTGGCATTAATGGGATGTTTCCAACCATCACGTGCAATTCCAGGTAAAACCAGTGCCCAGGTGAAGCTGCTGCACCTCAGGAACCAGTTACCAAAATGGGAACAAGCAGAAATTGCTTAAAAAGCACAAATTTCAGACTCTGTAATGCCCCAAACTCCAAGTTCCTCTTTAATTCTTTGCTTATGACTGGTTTATGTTTCTTTAGCCCGCACAGAGAGGTCCAAATATAGGCAAGGCTCCCTCCCCTGCTTCCTTTGGCTTCCCAGCACAACTGGGCAAAGGGTGGGATGAAAAGGGTCTGATCCCAATCCAGGAGGATCCTCAGTTTAAGCACACCTGGATACGTGGGAAAAGCTCCTGCAGAGCTACACAGATTTTACTTTCCATTTATATTTTTGTTTTCAAGCCCTCCCAGACCTTGCAAAGCAAAGCAGATCCACCCCGTGCCTGGCTGGGACAGACTCCCAGGAGACAGCTCTGAGTCCCTGAGTTCATTAACAGCAAGAAATACAAATCCCAAGGGAGAGGAATACCCTGGAATAGACCCACAACTTCGAGTGAGTCTGTGTGAAGTTTGCTGGCAGTCAATTAGCCCAAGCTGGCCCAGGAGAGAGCCACTGCAGATTAGGGAGAGACAAAAAGGCTGCTCCCAGGACATTGCACTATTCCAAGGCTTGTATTTACCTCCTCCCTGAAACACAGCAGCCAAAAAAGCCTCCTGAATATTCCCTTTTTTATGTCCCATCCATTAGTTACGGAATTAAAACGCCGTCTCCCTGCAACACAATTTCCATCTGCAATTTGAGGCCTCCCAAGGATCCCGTTTGAAGTTGAGGACAGATGGGATGGAGTCTGCTGCGACTCGAAAATTACAGTTTTGCTATTCAAATCCAACATTCTCGTGGAAAAAGCCTTGGAAATTCCAAGTAAATCTATCACTATTGAGGCTTTCCATTCAAGAGAGGTGCCAGCTGCCCAGGTGAGCCACGGGAATGCTGCTGGAGGATTTAGGATTCACCCACATCCTTCCAGGGATGCAGATGGGATCCTGCAAACCCCAGGGAGCAGGAGCAGAGCAGGGTGTGACAGGAGTTCCTTGGGCAGCAACCCCCAAAATTATCCCATGGACACCTCTGCTCACTCCTCCTCTCCAAGATAATCCCATTTATCACCTTGATGAGCCAGTGCTCTCACAGACCCCCCATTTTCCTCTCCCCAACATTTAAAAGAATTTATTCTGGGCAGAAGCAGGCACTCGAGCTTTTAACACAAATAATTTTTAGAAAGGTGCTTTTGATGAAGGTTTAAGAGCTGGACTCTCACCAATTACTCTGAACTGTAGTTTGTATTTATTATCATTTATCATTTGCCTAATAGGCATTAATGGCCACATTATCACCATAATATTAAAGCACCTACAAATCCTGCCCAGAAGTACAAGCAGCAATAAAATGCTCAAAAGCTTTTATGTCAGCCAAAATGCTAAGCTGTACATTTGAAGTTTTTAATTGCTAAACTGCAAAAGACACACTGGCTTCTTTGGTTATAATTGCATCATTTAAAGTGGGCTGTTACAGCAAAAATGTTGCTTCCTCAGTGGTTTAATTTTCCAGGGTTAAAAATCGAGAGTGTTTCTATAAGATAGAAAATAAAGGAGTTTAAAGTGTCAGCTCAAAAGAAACCCCTCTCAACTTGATTTGCTGAAATTTATGGTTATGTTAAAGAATTTTACCATTCCCAGCTCCTTAAAGTTACAGAATTTCATTCACCACTCCCAGCTCCTCAGAGTTACAAAATTTCACCATTCTAGTAAAATGACCAATTTTACCAGGAAGCATCATGAGCAGGCTTTGACATCGCTACACATCTGAGCATCCCACTTGAAATATAGAAAAACTCTATTTTTGTGTAAAGTTTAGAGAGTAAGACACATGATTAAGTTAAAAACCAAACTGTAGCCTAATGGAAATGCTTTGTCCTGCCCTGTACAGCAGAAAGCCAGGCCCTAAATGGACAATAGCCTGTATCAGCAAAGCAGAGAGCAATTAAACTCCACTGTCATCAAGATGTCACCCCACAGGCACGAGAGCTGAGCCAGCCATGCAGCCTGTTCTCTCTCGCATGCCTGGAGCTTCTGATCTCAGCTAATCCAGGTTAAAAAGCTCCTCCTGAATAAAATGCAGTGTGTTTGTTGGGTCTCTGCTGCAGAATTTAGCTGGGGACTCAAACTGAACCAACCGAGCTGTGCACGGGGCGAGGCACCCCCCATCCCTGCACCTCCCTGCTTGGGCAGGGCCAGAGCTTCCTCCAGCCAGGAATTAGGGGAAGGAGATGGAGTGGGAAATAGGATACACGAACCCCATGGCTCCCCAAACACCCATCCCAAAAACTCAGGACAAGGGATGGAGGTGGAGGCCCGCCAGCCTCAGTGACAGGCTGCGGCACACGGTGATTTTCGCCAGATTCCCACTGTTTTTTCATGGAATAATGGAATGGTTTGGGTTGGAGGGGGCCTTAAATTCCATCCAGTTCCACCCCCAGCCATAGGCAGGGCCACCTGCCACTATCCCAGGCTGCTCAAGCCCAGCAAAACCTTCTCGTTTCAATTTGGTAACTCAAATTAAAACTTCCCAGTGCTTCAAAGCAATCTTTGCTTCCTGGCGCAGCATTAAGCGATGATTTTTCTGTATTTGCAAAAATAAAGCTTTAAACTCCCAAAGAACAGATGGCTCTGACACAGCCTGATACTCTGGGCATCCTCAGCACCAGAACACAAACCTTGGGGAATGTGGGTTTGGGAAGGGAGCTCCCTGCACACCCCGAAAAATCCTGGGACGATCCACATCGCTCCCGACCAAGCCAAGATGTTTGGCCAGCACAAGGTACAGTAGTTTTCCACTAGGAAGGAAAGCTGGGCACAGAGGCAATTTAGGCAATGCCTTTCAGGAAGAAAATTAAAAGGAGGCTCAAATCCTTGGAGAAATAATTAAAGTATTGTGAATTGGTATCGAGTTTACTCAGCCCACTGTGGAGCAGGAGACTTTGTTTGGCTGGAGCAGAGCCTGGCTCTGGCAAACAGAGCAGCCCATCCACTGGGCTGAGCCTTTCCTAAGAGCAGGAACCACCAAATGACTTCCTGCAATCCCTGCTCCTACATTTCCACGGCAGTGCAGATACAAGAGCTGAGTAACTCTTCCATGAGCACGGAGACGGACAGGGATTCGCTCTGCGATAAATACGACGCATGCAGGGGCTGCCATGGCTGCAAGGAGGAAATGGTCTGTCTCCAAAGAAAATTCCAGCTTTGTTTAAGCACAGCTGGCACTTCCAGAGGACACTGAAGAGTTAAATCTGCCTGTCTGAAGGGAAAGGCTGCCCTGCCAGGGCATGGGGAGAGACACTGCAAGAGGACAAGAAGATACAGGTAAATTTTAAGAGCTGCAGCGTTTTTATTCCAAGCATCAGTTCCCTGTGGAATGGGCAGGCAATCACTGGATTCACTGCTGCTTCCTGGACACCCAACTTCACTGCTGGATGGGATCTGGAGGCTCTGCCTGGCTAAAGATGGAAAGCAGGGGAAAACCACCCCAAAACCAGAGGGGACTCCAAATCCAACCCCAAAAACAAGAGGGCTCCAAACCCACCCCAAAACCGGAGTGGTCCGAGGTCAGGGGGAACGCGGATGGCAAGAAACAGGAAAAGATCAAAGTGGGTTTGTGGCACCACGGGCTCCCAATTAACTCAGCCACAGCTCCAGATCTCAGGAGCAGAGGCAGGAGTCGGCCTCCTCTGGGAATCTGAGTTTGGAGACTCCGGGCACGTTTCCCAACGGGACAGTGCTCCCTTTTTTTAACTTGATGTCTTCCCTCTTTGCTTTTCCAGGGAGTTAAGGGAGACCTGCTCATTAAGGAGAGCAATAATCATAAAGTCTCATCACCAGGCTGCCACGAGGGCTGTAATGATGATTATCTGCAGTTTAATCATGACAAACTCCCACCAATTCCACTATTAACAAGATGGGGCTGCTCAGGGAGGCTTTGTCAGAGAACCAGGAGCCAACTCCCACGACTTCCAAAGGCTTAGGGAGGAAAGGCTTTTGGAAAGAAAAAAGCTCCTTTGCATCCCTGTGCAGCTTCCAGTGTTTAGAACTGATCAAAGCAGTCAAAATCAATTAAAAATGTCTATAATGGAAGAATTTCTAAGTCACAGAACACGGTGCCCATTTTTTAGTGTAATAACCTAGGAGTTTCCTTCCTCCAAGTGAAAAAAAAAAACCCTCCCAGTTTTGATACAATTACTGCATCTCCCTGAAAAGGAAGTTTCATTCTGTGTGAGTGGATTTTCTGCATCCGTTACTCACTCCAGAAGGGTGTTCCAGACCCTCCCTGACACCGAGAACCAGCAGCTCTCAAAGCTATTTTAATTTCATTACTCAGTGTTGCATTCTTGAGTCAAAACTGTCCATTCAAACACCTGCACCTTTATTTCAGTCTTGTCCTGTTCTCCCCGAGACAAGAGGTTCAAGGATCCCTTTCCCTTTTCCACAAGCACACCAGAAATCAGCAAAATTCTGCACTAACTCTTCTTTTTATCACCCTTTTTCCCGAAGGGATTTTTCTCCTCTAACTCCGACTAAAAGCAATAAAAAGGTAAAAGTGGGAAAGCATAAAACAAGTTGCAACAACATTTCCCAAAGCTCTCCTACAAAGATAATGCTGTGCTGGCAAATTCACTGGGAAAAAAAAAAAAAAAAAAATCAAGCACAAACCTAGAAATAAGTCCTATTGTTTTATGACTTGCAACTAATTTGGGGAAGAATTAAATGAACAAATCCCAGCGCTCACCCCCTTATTAAAAGCAGCAAATTTAGAGTAGGTTGCTTATGCAGGAGGAAAAAAGTGGTTTAAATAAAATGAATTTTGAATTTAAATCTGCTCCTATGGCCTGAGTCTGTCCCTCTCCTGCAGAGCAGCACTCCCTGGCTTTGAGCAGTTACAGTAAATTAAAGACAGGGTAGAAAAAAGGAAGGTAAATATTGGTATTTCTAAAGTGCAGGCAAAGGAAAGCAAACCCTTAGATTTGTTTTTCAAACACGTGGATTTGCTTTGAAGCAAAGTTTTCAACAAAAAACAGTATTGCAGAATGGAGTTTCCTGTTCTGCCTCCCTATACTGGAAATACTAATAATATTAAATATAATATGAAATGTAATATTAAATATAATATGAAATGTAATATTAAATATAATATTAAATATTCCTCTAAAAGAAGTCCAGCAGTATCTGCAGCATCTGCACACATTTGCATTGCAAGACAATTCAGACAGACCTCAGCCTGGCAAGAATCCCATTAAGACATCCATGCCCAAAATTCCCTGGGTAATCATCTCTTGCATGCAACACTGCTTGTTTTTGCAGCAGCACTTTATTGGAGTTATCAGATGATCTTGTTAAATTGGGTAAGGACTGAGGGGGGGGAAAAAAACCAACACCACAACAACAAAACTGGCAGAAGGAAACTGAATCATCCAAAATTCCCAACTCTGCTAAAGGTGACCAGCAGTGCTGGTTTTCCCTCAGGGGTTCACTCGTTATGAGCCAAGAATTCAGGGGGGATAAATGTTCTCAGATTAATATTTTAAGAGTCATTCCTGTCAAACAAGACACCTTGAATGAAGCCTTCTGTGCTTCCTCTGGCACAAGAGAGAAGCTTACTGATTTCAAGGTGCTGGAGATGTGGCCACCTCTGCAACAACCCCAAAAACCTCGTGGAAATGTCGAGGAAAACAAATTTCCATCATGGAAATCGCCTGGCTCGCTGCTGTCCCTCTAGGAGATGGCACTTTTCCCTGATTTTAGCCCTTCTGAAGCAATGCAGCAATACAGCTTTGGGGCTGTTTTGACAAGGAAATCAGCTCTGGGGAACACGAGGATGGGAGGTATTTGGGGTCTGATTGCCCAAAAAGAACCACAGCAGCTGCCCAGGGTTTCTATTCCTGACCATCCTCCCCTCAATGGGTCCAGATCTGACATGTGGATACAACTGAAAAATCATGATTTTTGTAAATTTCACTAAAAAGATTGAGAATTAGTTATTAAATCCGAGGAAGACCCGAGATTTGTTTCCTTTCCCTGAGGAATAGGAAGCAGATATTGCCTGATGAGCACTGACCTGGCCCAGATGCATCCAGACACCCACAGAGAGGGGATCCAGTCCTGCAGGATGAAACCTCCCTATTTCTGCTGCTTGCACCACAACATTGACCACGAGCACTCACCTGCTCTTCTGGCCAGTTATATTCTCTTTAAATCTCCTCTTGTTTCAAACTTCACACATTTCTCTGCTCTCCTGAACTGCTCTGTGGGTCAGAACTCAGGGAGATCTTGTACCACTGCACTGGTACCCAAAACCACCTCCAGTTCTCATCTTGCTTCAAAAACTTAACACAGAGGTTTCCCAGACAAGCATCCTCCAAGAAAGAGAGTCATCAAATCATAACTCTTAGCCCAAGACAAGAGTCAATGTTTTTTTCCGAACTGCTACCTTACAAAAGCTGCTTATGGACAATTCTTTAACGACTGTACAGCACAAAAATTCTCACAGCGTTGGCCAGACCAAAGATGTGGATGAAAAACTCACCCTCAGAAGGTAAAACAGTTAAAAGCTTTCCCAGGACCAGCTTGATCAAGTGTATCTACTACAAACATTTTGCTTTTTGCACTGTACAAAACCCCCAACTGCCAGAAGAAAACGTTTCCCAAATGAATACAGAGAAGCGTGTCACGATAGCACATCTTAACTCCCCCTCATCCCCATCTTGTATAAATAAAGCTTCCAGAACTGATTAAGACACACAAGCTCCTCCATCCGAGGCTGACGGCCACAAAAGTGATGGGAAGTGACAACAGAACCACATTTAGGGCTGGGATTTGTTCCATTGGCCCCTCCAGAAGTTTTCCCTAAATAAAGCATTTCTCCTCTGGTTCAAACTCCCCCACCAGTCAAACATAGGTAAAGTTTCCCAGCTGGAAAGCAAGAGCTGGATCACTCTGGTACCTGCAAACCAGGGATCCTTAAAGCCCAGAAAAATTCCAGAATCCCTGAATACTTGAGTTGGAAGAGATTCCTCACAAGGAATATCAAAGTCCAACTCCTGGCCCTGCACAGACACCCCAACAATCCCACCCTGTGCCTTGATTGGGATCCTTGAAAACAACCACAGAGCAGCAGGAGACACATGAAAGAAGAAAATTAAAGTGTATTAAGAACAGCTTAATAAACAACTCGGAAAACTTTTCAGAGACAACAGCTCAGGCAGAATTTTAAAACCACAACCTTTAAGTTAGACTGAAAAGTAAGGATTCATTTAAATCCCATTTATGCTGGAATGCCCAAGTATTCCAACACTGGCTGGCTCCAAGTCTGCCTAAGAGAAAGGAAGAAGGATACTCTTGAATTACACCAGGTGGATTTCACTGAACACTCAGGCACCTCAGCTCAAAATTCAAGTGCCATTCCAAGAATAGTTTTATAAAAATGCTGAATGGGTCCAGTCAGCTACAACTCAGTTAAAAATAAATCTCTTAAATGCCTTCCAATATACCTGCATTGCTGTGTTCCTCGCCAATCTATGGGTTTCCAATTATTATTATTGGTTTTAAGCTATTTTTCTTTAACCCACCAGGTTAAAAAGCCACACAGGCACAAAGAGAAGCTAGCTAATTACAGCTCCAAAACTGCCAGCAAATGTACAGTTAAGAGAGAGCTGGTGGAAAAATCTGTCAGTTTGGCATCTCCAGCATTATCTGTAACAAAAAAGATAATTCACCTTTTCAGCCCCAATCAAGGTAACATGGCTTTTACAGCCAAGATGTTATTTGGAGCAGTTTTACTGTGTCAGGCTGCTCACGTAGAGCGAGCTGAGACATTTAATACGTGAAAATTAAAGCAAGCGATTAAACACAGCAACACTGGCTTACAACTTATAAAACAGGAATAGTGAAATATCAGAAGCTGACAGTTGTTCCTGACCTAGTTTTCACTGGAGAACAGTCAAAGAGCCGAAAAGACTGAGGCGAGGCTGAAGGTGCTGAAATTCCAGTAGTGCTGGGGAACAGGATTAGAGGAAAAGCCTTCAGACATTCAAAGGGCTGAGGGAGCGTCACCGAGAACAGGGAGGTTCAAGAGCTTGGGCTCAATGGCAAGTGACATCCTGGGGAGGAGGAGGGACAGGAGGGTTTTAGCCAGGTGGGGATGAAGTCAGAGGTGTTGCAGGACCTCCTCAATGGGGCAGCAGGAAGCCAAGGTGAGGAGGAGAGAAAACCTCAAACACAGGAAGGAATCGTTTTAAAGCACTCGTGCCTGGATTTCAGGAGATATTTTCGTTGCTTTCCTTCTGAGAACACAAATGTGCTGTCAAACACCTGTGCTCATTTGAATAACAAGAGGAAAAATTAAACCCCTTTATGCAGGAGAACTGCAAGTACCCAGGGCTTCTGAGAGAGATCCGGGGAGGGGGGGGCTGGTGCAAGGAAAGCCAGGTGATCCCATCCCAGTAAGCTGTTCACATGTCTCCCTCTATTCTGCAGCTCCAAATTTACTTCCACCAGGCAGCTCCACGCTGGTTTTAAGCCTCATTAAGAAGCAGTATGTTGCTGGGCTGACATGTCAGATTTTTAAATGACCTTTGTACCGACAGCAGCGTTACCAAGCTGCTAAGAACGGGGGGGGGGGGAAAAAAAAAAAAAAACCACCAAACAAGTGGTTTTCTATGATTAGGAGAAGCACGTCGTGGCTGTTTGCATTTATTTGAGCTCCAGAAAAGCCCCCACCTGTCAGTAAAGCAAGCCATAAAAAAGAAAAAAAGAGCAATTCTCCCTGAAGGGCAGCTGTGACGGCATCAGCACTGCTGGCCATTCTTAACGTGGGACTTATCACACAAGGTAAACAGGAGTGACTATCAGTTAATGAACAACACAACCCCGAGGCTGAATTTTAAAGAGCGTTTTCTCCACTGCAATCTTTTAATGAAAATACAGCAGTTCAAACCCACCAAATTTGCTTACGAAAGTCTAATTTATTTTAGGACGTATTAAGACACCAGGGCTGATTCACTTGCCTATGTGCTCATAAGGTGGCTTAAATGAGCTGCTGAAACATCAGAATGATCCTTATCTTCCACAGGGCTTTACTCCTTTTCTTGCAAGAGAAAAATATAGAAAGACAATTGAGAGATCAGATTGACGAACTCGTTCAACCATCCCGGAACAAATCTCACCTCACAGACACACTGCTGAGCCCAGGAAAACAAGCCTGGACCAGTTCTTTTTCCCTTGTGCCCAGCTATATCCTATTGACACTTGAAGGGAAGAGTAATTACCAGGCTGAGAAAGTTCTGCTGAAGATGATCTTCAGATGTTCTTCACAGAGGCACAGACAGCGCTGCTGGAAGAGGCTGCCTTAAACCAAACTCAGAGCCTGGATCCTGAAGGAATCCCAGAGAAATCCGACCAGCAACATCCCAAGAGCCAGACCAACCCCAAAAGCTAAAGCAAGATGCTCAGACAGATTCTTTTGGCCTCCAGGCAAACAGAGGTGCTCCAGTGCCAACCAGGACAGTGGGAACACAACCTGACAGACACTCGGAATTCAGCAGGGATGTCACCCAAATTTCCTACCATCTTCATAGAGCAGAAAGCAATAAAGTAGTCAAATATTCCAGGTTTTTTTTCTGTCACTGAGGGAAGCTGCCCACAAAAAATCCAGCTGAAAATATTGAGTAGGAGAACCTCTCTAGATTTCCTACCATGACAGAACCTTGTGTTACATACCCTCTGCTAACAGCCTCCTCCAGCTTCCAGGGATGCTTTCTCCAGGAGAAAAGTGAAGGCAGTTGCCTGAAGAAGTTAAATTAGGTGCTGCCTTTACTTCAGCAAGAAGCACAGAACCTGCACTGTTTCAGCTACCTCTCTATTTGCACTGCCAGGCTGGTCGGTAACAAACCTGCTCCAAAAATAAAGCGACAAACAGTAAAAGAAAGAACACACTCTTCTCAACTGGCAAAAATCTACCTAAAAAATAAGTCAGATGTTTCTTTGCTCTCCGCAAGGACACCTGAGAAAGTTCAGGTTACAACGAATTCCAAAAATAAACATGAAAAATTTTCAGATAAGAAGAGGAAAAACATACCAGGGCTGCTGACTAAATAGAGAGTGACCACAGTGCCTCGAAAAGACTCCCCGAGTTTGAGCCCAAAAACCCCCAGAGAATTCAGACATTCAGACAGAGAATCTCTCTTGCCTGACAGAGGCAGCTCAGCCAATTCACACATGCAAAAGAGGTGGTGTGGCCACTGAGCCGGTACTTAATTGTCTGACCAGAATTTTTGGTCTAAATTTAACAATCCAGGCAAGTCGTAGTTAGCTGGAACGTTTTGCTCTCTTAGCCCATCTGAGTTAGGATAAATGTGTTTCTTCCTGCTGTCAGCATCAGTAAATTTAGGCTTAATGACAAGTAAAAGGTCTTTAGATGGACTTAAATGGCTTTAATTGTATGAGAGAGCTCAAACTTGCAGCCCAATGCAGGCAGCACCCACATTAGGTACAGCTCCAAGTGGTTGCAGGAAGGCTGTGGAAACATGCCTGGAACTATAACATCAAACCTTCTTCCAGGTAGTAAATCTATTTCTTCTCCTCCTTCACGTTAAGAAACCCCAAAGTGTTCTAGATTTTAATGCATTAAGAACAAAGTCCGTAATTCACGAGCAGAAAAATGTTTGCTGTTGGTTTTTTAATCACCACCACGTTCCACGTCAACCCGAGCGCCTGTTCCAAACACATCCAAGATATCCCGTTTACGTCCACAAAGGTTAAATATGTTTTACTTTATCCATTGCTACCTTCCTCTTCCCATTTCCACATTCACAAAGATTAAACACGAAGCCGCTTCCTTAGCAGAGCTGTGTGTTTTGGGACTCTCCACCAGCTCCAAGACTCCAGGCTGGGAGAACTGGTTTGTGACAATGCACTCGCTCGGCTGCATCGTTCTCCTCTGGAAAACCACACTTTATTTGTGGAATAAAAACAAGGATCGGGAGCTGTGACATGTGTCAGGAACACAGGAGCTTCCAGACGCTGTCTCTTAGCCACCTCAGTGGTGTTAGGGAATGTGGACCTCAACGAGGCAGGAAGCATTTGGGATTTGCAGCAGGAAAAGCACCAGCAGCTTCCCACAAAACTCACAACCAAAGGTTCTTTTTAGTGCTGACTGAATGGGAGAGAAGGAAGCAGAGCTTGTGGCCAGGACCACCAGGCTCCCATCAAAACACAGCTGCCCTGCAAGGACACGGACGGAGTGGGAACATGAGCAAGGTCACAGCCACAGGTGTCACTGAGAGCACTTTTCAAAAGAAATTGGTCACAGAGCTCCTACGCACTTCTTAAGGGACTATTTATGGGAGCAGAAGTTGTTCTTAATTCTGCGAGAAGCAGAAGCAGAGGTCACGATTGGGGCTCCGGCAGCTCTGAGGGCTGAACATCCCTGGAAGTGGGAACAGGTGCCACCAGGCTTTTCAAAAATCTATTTTAATGCCACAGGAACTCTCATTTCAGAGCAAAGTCCTGCTCAGCACTGCCTGCAGTCAGCAGGATCTGCCTCAGACACTGCTGAAGGAAATGAAGACACCCTGTGACAGAGGCTCCGACCTTCCCAGCTCCGTCATTTTACAGCAGTTTCACTCTGAATCACAAATTTCCGCCTCCATTTGGGGCCGGGTGCTGGAGCCCCACAAGTCAGGGAGTTAATGAGCTGCTGCCACCTAATCAGGGCGGCCACACCGTCCCTCTGGCAAGTGTCAGACGCACAGGGAGCACTTCAAAGGCCCTGAAACTCTCCCTGGGAGCGAGGGCTGCTCCCTTCCCCAGCATCTCTTGGAAAGGTGAGCCCAGCCAGAGCCGGCTCGCTGGCCTTATATGGCTTCCAAGGCACAATTTCCGCTTGCCCAAGCTCAGGCAGGGTGGAAAAATTTGCTTCCTTGCTACTCCGCCCATGCCGGGCTCCGAAAAGCATCCACTGAATCCTGGATCGGAAAGGAATGGAAGAATTTACACTGCTCAGCTCCCTGGAAGAGGTGAAGCCACGGCTTTGGCAGCACCCTGGGTCACCTCAAACACCGGGGGAGAAGAGGGAGCCGACACGAAGGCAGGGGTGCAGGGAGAAGTTGGAACCACAGCTTTTATTCTGTGCCTTCCCTATGAAACATTCTGATTTTTCTTGCTATTCAGATGCACTTAAGCCCTTCACGTCTGATGGCAGCAAGCTTTACAGGTTAACAACGAGTTGGGAACGTTATTTCCTTTCACTGATTTAGCCATAATACACTTTATTATATACCAGGAGCACAGACAACAGCCTTGGCTCAGGTTTCCACACTGTTTTCTGCACAAATCAGTATTACCCTGAACAATTCTGAAGGCAGTTCTACCTCCTGGTCACAGTGAGGTCCATGTTATCCAGGTTTTGTGTCATTATCGACTTCTCTGAGCATCACAAACAGACCAACCCTCCTACTCACTAAACAAACACAGCCACATCCATCACCCTCAATAGCCACAAGTGCTGCTGAAAAATGAAGCCCAGTGCATGCAGGCAATTAAAAAACTGCTTCACTTTCAATAAATGCTCTTATTCTATGGATTATAAAGTTGGATTATAACTATAAAGTTGTTTTTTTTTTTTTTAATGTGTGCATAGTCATTTTTTTCCAGCTTTGCTGGCCTGGATCAAGATGATCCCTTTTTTCACAGCAGATTTCTCTCAGTGCAAGAAAAAGCAGAGATTTATCTCCAGCCATCAGTGGTTTCTCCTCGCTCTCACCTGCTGGTCACCAAATGGCAGAACCCAGCTCATCCACACACAGATTCCCTCAAAAGAGAGAAAAATGGTAGCAAAGGAGCTTATAAAACTAAGTTCTGCCCGTTCCCTTCTTTTTTGGGGACTGAGAAAGGCAGAAACACAGCCCGTTTGATTTTCTCATAGAAACCAGGAGCCAAAACCAACTGAAATCAGCGCCGGAGCTGGAAAGGTACAACAAAACTCACACAAACATAAAGTCTAGACACTGAAATGTGGAAATATGATTCAAATAACCACAACTGGCACGTAACGCACTGATTGCAGCCCATCGCAGAACGGGCCTCAGTGGGGAAGAATATAGAAGAAAGATTAAATTAGTTCTTCCACCTCAGTTGTAGAAAATATGGATCCTGTGGGCACAGTGATATGGATTGAGCCGGAGTTTCTTCCGTCCTGCTGGGATTTTTGTTAGGATTTTAAGTAACACACGT
Organism: Falcunculus frontatus; assembly: GCA_013398115.1. Lineage (NCBI taxonomy): Eukaryota > Metazoa > Chordata > Aves > Passeriformes > Falcunculus > Falcunculus frontatus. Next base: position 55,079 of record VZRV01008885.1, read on the forward strand.
CTGCTCTTGCTAAATAACAACAATCAGCTTAAACTGTCATAGAATCACAGAACGGTTTGGGTTGGAAGGACCACAAAACTCAATTTATTCCACCCCATGCCATGGGCAGGGACACCTTCCATCATCCCAGGTTGCTCCAATCCAGCCTTGGACACTTCCAAGGCTGGGGCAGCCCCAATTCCTCCAGGAAACCTGTTCCTGTCCTCCCATCACTGATCCCATACGAACCTGCCCCAGGTGTCACGTGGCTGCTCTTATCAAAGCATGGCTGAACTCATATATACTCAAAATACAGAGACAAGTAGCCAAGAGGATGTTTGTGCTGATGAAATCTAAATACTACAAGGTTTAGGCAACCAGTTGCTCTCAGGAAGTTTTGTGGTACCTGCTGAACTGCACCACGTGTGGACACAAACCTGAAGGACAAAGTCTGCGTCTACCATCAAACCCAACAGCACAGAATGGAGCCCAAAAGGAAAAATATCTCAGTTTTCCACAAAAACTTGGGCTGAAGCGCTCTCTCCTGCATAAAAGCTTGCACAGAGGGAGAGCAGAGGGTTAACCACAATCAGGCTGGACCAGACCAGGGAAGACTCCAGGTGGGTGGAGGTGGGCAGCTCAGTCAAGCCCTGCTCACCAGCAGTGACCTCTTTTTGAGTTAAACAAATGCTGGTTTCTTTAAATTAGAAAAAGGCACTAGTCCAATGTAAAGAAAGCAGAGACCAAGCGCACGGAACAGTGTTTTTTCTAGACTGTAATGCAAAAAGGATTGGATTTTGGGAAGTCTGCTCTCCCAGTGCAGCAGGGATACACACACCACTCAGCAAACCCACTGCTGAGGGGTTTAGCACACTCTTTAGTATATAAATGCTTGAAAAAACCCCCAAAATCCCAAGTCAGAAAGCAATACCAGGTTACCACGGTGTGCAAAAGTTGCCTTACGTACATGGGATGTTTCTAAGCAACCCACAAGCTACTACAGAAAACTCTTATCAGCAAATCCAAGCTCCTTTCCTGGATAATTCATCTAGGTCAAGCTAAGGCACGTTGAACGCCGAAGCCCAGCTTTGGTGATGCCTCCTCTGTATCCAGCCTGGATGAAATATTAGCACAGTTCAGGTTATCAGGCTGTATTTTCATGAGCATTAAGTTCACTACAGATAATGGTTCCTCCAGAAACAGCATTAACCTTAATTATTCAGAGGTAACTCGATCCCAGCCTTCCTGATGTTATGATGCTGAGTGACGACCATTTCCCACCCACCCCGCCCCAACTTCTCCTTCCCCAAAATCCAAACAAATCCGGGATATTACACGACCGTGATCCCAAATGAGGGGATCCAGCACAGGATCCCAGACACGGGGTATTCCTTCAAAGTCTACCTAAACCCATGCAGCCACTCCATCCATTCAAACGCATTCTCTTGTGCATTAGCAGCAAAACCACTAAGTCAGCCAAAATGTATTCTTCTCCCATGGATTAGCTGGCACAAATTAGTACGGGAGTGACGCATGCAGTCTGTCCCTTCCCATTTTTCAACACGCACAAACACCAGGGATTTGGAGACGCTTCACAAGTTTCTGCTTACAAGTTACAGGCAGAGTTTAAATGGTCTGAAATGTGCAAATTGTTTGGGAGATAACACGTCCATTTACTAACGAGACCTCAAATGCTCCCTCCAACAAAATCTCCCCTCCCTCGGCAGCGATAAAGGCGCTGCTGCTGCTGTCCCAACACAGCTGGCACGACGCGAGGGAACTGTTTCAACAGCCACCAGCCCTCTGCCAAGCTGCACCGTGACAAAAACCAACTGAACAGGACAGAGCACTTCAGACGGGTTCAGAAAAGCCCTGATGTTGGAGGATCACTCTGAGCTGACCAGCAGGAGCCACTCGAGGTAGGACACAGGTCCCTGGGGAGACACATTGCTCTGAAGAGACTCTTCAGATCAGATATGCTTCAGACAGAAGTTAAAAAGATATTATAATAGCTTTCCCTTCTGCTGTTTAAGTGGAATAAGAAATCAGAATATACTGAAAAAGAGCAAGGGTTTAATCTTGCTGGGTAATGAACACAATCAGCACATCCAGCTGCCATTGATACAACTGATGAAATATCCCACTTAAATTAAAAGAACAACCTAGCCCCATATAAATAACATAAAGGGTTAATCTTCTAGCTTGCTTCCCCCAGTACTGCCAGAGAGCAAAAATTATTAATTCAAACTCAACCTCTCCAATTATTGGTGGGGTATGTTTTGCTGATAAAAAGCAGATCACGTTTGATCAAAAAAAAAAAAAAAGCACCCTCAGTCACAAGGATTCTGTCACAAACTTTCTATTTTCCCTTGGCACGTCACCAATTAGACCTAGTTCTTTAGTCTGCTACCACCAGTATAAAAAAAAAAGCATAATGGGTTTATAATTTGCCACCGAATCCCATAGCAACTGTACGTCACTTTAGATGTAAATTACAGACAATTCCTTCCAATGCCGTTTGAAAACTATAGAGATGAATCTATAATTTGAGCAGATCCAAATGGTATATGGTCGAGAGAAAAAGCTTCCCTAAATAATTGAAAGGAAACTGCCACGGGCCAAAACATTCCTCGTGCACAATGTTCAGTGTCTCTTTGTCCCTTTCCTTCCAGTGGGAGGTGCCACATTCAGGTCAACGTGAAGAACATTGAGCAGGAGTTGAGCAGTTCAGGGTGTTCTGCAGATCCTGTCCCATTTTTGCTGATGAGCCGTACGTGTGCGATGAGCTTCCTCTCCAGCCTCCTCTGATTCATTCAGTCATGTCACCGACTCATGTTCCCGATGTCGTAAGAGCATCAATTTTGACGGACTACAGCATCAGTGAATTAATAGGACAGGAAAAAACAGGTTACAGGGAAGGAGGAATGATGCAAAAAGCTTTGAGATAATTCAATGAATTTTGATTCGAAAGCCGGATTGTTCCTCTCCTCCTGACACCTGCAAGCAGCTTTCAATTCTCAAGTCAGCATGAATACGCATTACCCTAAAGACCCTGTAATGACAGCACAGCCTTCATTTTGTGTTTCGTGCTTTGAACACAGCAAGATGAAGGAATCTCCGCAACCTGCTCCAAAAAACCAAGGCTGGAAAAGTTATTTCAATAAACAGCAACTCCAAGGGGTCGGGTTAACCCTCATTTTCAAGGGATTGTTTCTCTCACGGTCGGTTTTAGAGCAGCGCGGGGAAGATGATCTGGGAAGCCACATCTATCAGACCACAGTTCCAAAATTCAGCTGGGCGAGCACAGGGACAACGTGCTTTGGTTATCTCAGCTCAGTCCCCAATAAATATTTGTGCATCTGCCAAAGTTCACCAATGAATCAACCGGTGGCTTCAGTTCAAAACACTCCAGGGTAGCAGGGGCAGAGAGGGACAACGGGAGCAGGAGGTGCTGCTCAGCTGCATCACCAAGGGATGCTACAACCTTCTTTATATCCTCCTAAAACCACCAGGCAAGGCAGGACCAGGGCTGGGAGCAGAGTTGAGCCTGGCCTCTATCATTAGGTCAACACATAAGGTGACAGAGAAAGGTGTGCAACTGCATCATGTTGCTCATTATCAAACAACCACCCCAGCCACAGAGGGAGGTTTTAAAGAAATACGTGGAAGTTGGGAAATTCCTAGGTAAGGGCTCCAGGAACAGCCCTAAAGCTGTTTATGGGCTGTCAGCACCTTCACCGCAAGGGAGATGGAGCTACTGCCAAGGGACACTCGGGTCTGCCGTGTGGCATTTGGGTCAGGCAGGAGGATAGTGACTTACCCAGGATGCTGCTAAAAAAACAGGTGTGAAAAATAAAGGATGAATGATAACTAAGGGTATTAGGTGAGGATGGATAAAATACCTCCTCGCTGAGGACAGGAATGAAAGAGGAAAGCAAGCCGTGGGCATGAGGAGCTCCCTTGTACCTTGACGGGGGCAGCAAGAAAGTTGAAGGCAGACAAGAAGTGACAGGGAAAAGTCATAGAATCATCTAATCCTATAATGGTTTGGGTTGGAAAGACCTTGAAGACCATCCACCTCCACCCCCCTGCCATGGGCAGGAACATCTTCCACCAGACCAGGTTGCTCCAAGCCCCATAAAACCTGGCCTTGGCCATGCCCTGCTTTTATTCTGGGGGGAGTGGGAATGCTTAACCACGTACACACCCCCAAAAGGAAGGCAGCAAACTGCAGGCTGCTCTAGAATTACACTCCCTGGAGAACCCAGAGTTGTTTTAGGTGAACACACCAGACTGGCTCCATTCCATCAGTGGACAAACCAACTTGGGACACACTTCCCACCGCTCAGCCCTCAGTAGCCAGAGCTCTCAGTTTCACAACTGTGGGGAAACAGTTTCGGGGGCAGCAAGTTTCACAAGGAGCAGCTGGGTGACATCTCACAGTGTCCCCTGTGAAGCCAGTGCTCATTCTCTTTTTAAGGCTCCTATTTCTTTCAGGTGAGCTACTGAAGAAACCTTTCCCAGAATCAGGAGGAGCCAGCAGCCCTGTGAGCTGGAGCTCCTCAGCAGCAGCTCCACGTCCTCTGTACATGATACAGGAACAGCTTGCTGGAACACAGGAGTTGGGGATCAATATCACAGAATGGTTTGGGCTGAGAGAGACCTTAAAGCTCAACCTGTTTCAAACCCCCTTCATGAGCAGGGACACCTTCCACTAGACTGCATTGCTCCAAGCCCCATCCAGAATGTGGATCTGAGACCATTTTGTTCCCCAGGACGTAGACAATTCAGCAGAAACCCAAGAGCACAGCCCAGCAGAGACCCAAGAAGACAAATCTCTGTTTCTCCACAGCCCTGCTGCCTGATCCACACACGGTGCAGCTCCACACCAAGCCTGCAACTGCTCTGGCACCAGGGACACTCCAAACAAATGGCAGCTCGCCCGGCTGGGTGATCATTTTTGGATTATGTAATCCCAATACATTATTATTAGACCAAGAACAAACTCAAGCAAGGAACTGAAGACATTTCCCTGCCCGTTCTGGCAGAGGGACAGAGCCTTGTCGCAGGAATCGCACGGACGTGCTACCCCGGTGCCTGAAACAGGTCAGACTGCACATGTTGGACGCCAGGTAACACAAACAGCAGGATTGGATTCCAGGCCATTATCCATATTACACAACGCTGCCGTCAGTTCCACCACATTTCAAACCAAACCGAGCAGAAGGAGCCTGAGCAAATTTTTTCCATTTAGCTACTGCAGCCCGAAATTAAAGCGGAGCTGGACTGGACAAACACACACTGCAAAGGTGTGTTGGAGGCGGCTCCTGGCAGGGCCCGGGCCGAGCGCTTCCGAGGAAGCTGAGACGTTCAACAAGCTGGGGAAACTGTTTATAGAACCGATGCAGAATGAGCATATGTGTTTAATAGCCCACTAATTGTTGCGTTATTCACTACACAAACAAGCAGCTCTTCTGCCCTTATCCCTTCCTGCCCAGTTAATCACCAGGAGCCTCTGACTATTTCTCTTTTGGGTGGCGGTGAAGGAAGCAAAGTTCATTAGTGGCCGTTGGCCACCAAACAATCCTGAGCCCAGTCTTCATTTAGAAAATAAACACCACTATTCATGTGTGACACGGACTCGGAATAGCTTCCCGAAATATTTAACGCAGCTGCCTGTAGTCTTCCTACTCTCCCTCCCCCAAAATAAAAGGCTTTCCCAAAATATAGGAAAGAATTATTTGGATTATTTGTTTCATTTCTCAGAGAGAAAAAAAGCCAATAATTCAGTCTACCCAAGTCACTTATTCCTCCTGACTTCTCATAATGCTGATAAACACTCATTAAAATATAAGTTGATAAACCCTGGTACAGTCATTACCTTCGTCCTCATACAGAGATTGCCCAATTCAGTGATGTGATGTAACCAACACCCTAAATTAAAAATAGTGTTGTGACAACATATGGTTTATCCTACAGAAGCTGGCAGGCAGGACGCTCCTAATGACAAACGGGTTTAGGCTCCCAGCTTCCCCCAGCAAGGTGAGGAGACAGAAATGCTCGTCGCAGGATCAGAGGCGGAAAGAAAAAATAAAATAAAAATAAAATTACACTAAAAACGACAGTTTTGAACCCCTCTCTGGTCCATCCCAACACCAGCTGCCGAGCATTGCCATTATTCTCTATTTACATGACTAATAAGCTCTCTGGATGCATTTCAAGGAAACGGCACGGAAAAGACAATCTGGAAATTTCAAAATACAGCCTGAACGTGCCTCCCCCCCACTCCCGGGAGGGGAGCACCGGGCCGGGCGGGGGATGAACACCCGGGTGTCCCGATGGAGGGACCCCCGCAGTCCGGGATGGCAGCAGTGGGGACGGACCCGCCGCCCCCCCGGCTTTGGAAACCCACGTCACGTTCACCGGGGAAACGGAGGGGGCACCGACGTCCCTTCGCCCCCCTCCCCAGACACTTACGGGGACTGACGGCAGCTTCTCGTCACCTCCCGGGGGGGCACCGAGCGCCCACCCCCGCACCGAGACCGCGGGGCCTCTGTCACCCACCCGGGGGGGGGCACACTGGGGGTCCCCGCTCACCCACCGGGGTGGTGGCACATGGGGGTCCCCCAAGCAATTACCGGGGCGGGGGGAAAAACACCGACACCTCCCGGACCCCCTCGGGCACTTCCCGGAGGATCACGACCCCTCCTCGGTTACCCACCGGGGGGGGGCAGAGGGACCCCTCAAGCACTACCGGGGATGGGGAACACACCGGGGTGCTCCGGGGCGTTACCGGGAGAGGCACCGCGAGTCCCCTCCGGTGTCCCTCAGGCACCTGGCACCAGGATCGCCCCCCCCCCCATTGCCGGTTCCCCGGTCACTACCGGAGGGGGGGGGGGGGGGGGGGGCCCCGCACCCCCCCCCCCCCCCACCCCGGG
>VZRV01008886.1:0-107099 GCA_013398115.1 Falcunculus frontatus
GGCCGGGCCGGCGGGGCGCGGGTGGCTCCTCTGCGCTTCCCAGGGCAGCGCCAGGGGGAAATCCCGGCCCAGCTCGGGGTCTGTAAGGCACGGGGGGTGAGCTGGGCAGGTGGCCGAGCTGTGTCCGTGTGCTGCTTAATTTTATTTATTTGAATGGGGTTAAAGTCTCTATAGTTCTAAGGAGAGGCTAAATCGTTTTGCCGGTGTTCCCGCTTGTAATGTCATCTTGTGGAAGGAAAAGCACGTATTGCAGTGAAATGTGGGAGCTGCTGCGGCTCCCTGCAGTGCAGCTGTGGCAGTGCAGGTGCCCAGGTGCCAGCTCTGGTGTCCGCTGGCTTCTCCCCAATCCCAGCTCTGGGTCTCATTGCACCACAACCACATGCTAATAGTTTATTTCCGAGTGATGGCCTTTAATTTCTCTAACGAGACTTCCTGGAGTCGCTGGTAGCACATCCTAACTGGGCTGTGGTGCGGGAATGCAGGGTTACATTCCCGGAGCAGTGTGTGTGCCTCCCGTGCCCGTGGGTGAAGCTGGAGCACAGGGAGGGGTCTGGAAGTGGTGATCCAATTGTGCAATTGGGCACTTCCTAGCTGACAGGTCTGAAGGGCGAAGTGCTACGAGCCACGGTGTTATTAAGCTTGGTTTCACTCCCGAGGAGCGGGTTTTTTGAGGAGAATTCGTATAATAAAAGCTGCATTGGCACACCTGGCCAAGGTCTTCTGGCAGCCTGCTGCCCTGTGGTGCCAGTGTCTGTGTTTAGTTTGTGTTCAGCTGACTGGGACTGTGGTGGGCACTAATGTTGTGATGGATTTGCATGATTTATAGTGACTTATTTCCAAAGTCAAATAGGAAAAAGTTAATTTCTAGGCGCCCTGTTAAAAGAATCACTGCAGATTACTTATTTGAAGGTTATAGCTGTTCATAGTGTTTAAAAAATGCTGCTGTGGTTGTTGTCTAGGTGGGCAGCTGAGTACTGAATGATTTTAGTCCAATATCAGGTTAAAGGCAGGCCAGAATTCATAGTTTAGGTGTCCCTGTAGTGAGCAGCATTGACAGGAGAATCTCAGGAGTCAGCCAGAGCTTCAGCTCCAAGCAAGAGCCTTGTCCTGGTAGTGGCAAAGCCCAGAACCGGGTACTGAGGAGATTCTGTGCACTCAGGTGAAACTCATCCCTCTGGGCAGCCCAACTCTCAATCAAGTATTGTGACAGTGCACCTCGGATACATTATTTAAGACCCAAACCTTGCATGTGACCCACTGCCAGATCTCTAATGACATGAGTACTGTTACATAATGAAACTCATCTGCTTCACGCCACAAGTGCTGGGAGCTTTCAGGCCAGCACTATGGTGGAACAGGACTGTTCTGCCTCCAGACTGATTTATCTGTTTATTTGGGGTTTAATTTGCATTTTCTCTGCCTGTGCCTATTCAGTGTGGAGCACTGGCTGAACCAGTATCTTTTACAGCTGCACACAGGAGCTGATCCTTTCTCGGATGGGTGTGCACCCCTCTGAGCCTGGGTGCACGTGGCTCTTGCCCTTAATGCTGCAGTTGGCTGCAGCTACTGAACTTCCTCCTTTCATTTCATTGAAAAATTTCAGAGGAATTTGAATTCTTGCAGTTAACTGCTTTTCTGCTGAAGTTTCTGACGTAAATTTTGAGAGCAGAAACATTGATATTGCAGTGTTTTTGCTATCCAGGCTGCTCCTAGGAAGTCCTCATGGACTCAATAATACAATTTCTTGAACTGTACCTGACCCACATTGTCTAGGAAACTTGTTGTGCAGGTGTTGTGCAACACTTGTGAGTTTGTAGTGATGCTTAATGGAAGATTGAGGTACCCAACTGGAGCCTTAGCCATAAAGAGCAGGTGATGGATTTAAATGAGAACGTTTTTGCAGGCTATTACTGAAATCAATCAACACACACAGTGTGATCCTAGTCCTCCACGGATTCATTATTAGAGGTTAAAAAATGGTCAAGTACAAAGCTTGTCTGATCTTCAGCTTCAAGCCAGCCCATTACCTGTTGCTGTGCAGCTTGGCTGTGTGATTTGGGAATGAAGAGATAAAAGCTCCAGAACCCTTGCTCCTGAATGCCTCATCTCTTGGGTGCACGGTGCTTTGTACCCCAAATTGGAGCTACAGGTGTACTTTGGACAAGCAGTTAACTTGCTAGGGAGGAGGGAGCTTTCTGGGGAGTTTCAAACCAAAAAGTATTGTCAGGTTTCAGGGTTTGTTTGTCTGAGTCCCATCACATGCTCTGCAATCTCAGCAGCCCCAGGTGTGCAGGCTGTTATCTGTGTGGTGTCTGTTGTACATCCCTGCCTTGCCACCAAAGAACATCAACAACAGGCTGTGGAAAAACTTTCCTTGGGAATTTTCAAGGAGGAACCCGATTCCTGTGCTATCAAAGCTCATGTTATAAAACTTTATATAGCTACTTTTTTTTTTTCCAAAGTGACTATGAGGAAACAATCCACTGTGCATGTAGCGGGAGATCAAAGTTCGGTGTGTGGGATGATTGCAAATCTGGTTGCTCCTATCCAGGCTTCAGGGATTCCTAAAATGTGCCTATGTGTGTTTGAGGGTGAAAGTAAAACAGCTGCTTACTGTGGTGGGTCAGTGGAACTTTTCTAAAATGACAAGTTCTTGATGAGTGAGAAGGAACCAGACTAATTAGCAGGTGATGAACTGTGATTGCCACTTAATTTTACCACACTACCCTGAAATATATAAGCATTGAACTTAGACCAGACCCACTGCTGTACTGAGTTAAGGCATTAATAAATACTCTTCTGAATCTAAATATTTTTGTAAGACAGTGTAGACAGTAGAGAAAACTGCCAGCTCAGGCTGTGCACTTGATACCAAGACAGAACTGCTTTTTTAACACTAGGAAAAGGGGGTTTGTATCTATTGTTCATTGATGGAGCAAACCTGAATGGCAGCTGTGCTGTACTGCTGTGGTGGTGCTTGGATGGCTCTTGGAATCACAGCTGTGCCAGAGAATAAAACAGGACAGCCAAGGCATCATAGAATAAAACATAAATTCGATACTTTGTTCTAAAAATGACAGAGAGCAGAATTCTTCCACGTATTGTGCTGACAGTGAGTTTAATACAGCCTAAAACACTAAATCTCTGCTGTAACAGCATTAGTTTGAAGCAGTTACATCCTTTGCTGATAATACAAGTCAGGAATTAGAGGACTGCTGTGCCTAATGCTGTTTTGGGGGGATTCTTGCTCTCTGCTTCTTAGTGGATCTGAATTCCTAAAGCCAGTGAGTTTAGAGTATTCCTACAGAGGGAAAATACGTAACAGAGAATTGAAATGTCCTGTGGAGAGAGAGAGAGAGAGAGACTCTGTATGTCAACTAATTGGATAGGAGCAATTAGTTAAGCAGTTTATAAGCTGTTCTGGGCATGTCCCTTGCAGCAGGCACTGAGGTGCAGGGCTCTGCCTGCCTTGGTGGCCGTGCTGATTTAGTGCTTCCTGCTGGGATTGGGGCCTCCACCAAAGATAAGGAATGGGATTCAGTGGTTCTGAACTCCAGTTTCAGCAGGTACAGCCTCAGTGGTGGAACTGAAACAGTCTGACAGCACGTCTGTGGCTGCTGAGAGCGGGTGGTGCCTCAGCCTACTGAGGGTGAGGCAGAAAATAGGAAGGATATAGAAATAGGAGAGCTTTTGAATGTTAGAGAGGTCCCTTATCTGTTGAAAACATGACTTCCTAGCCTGCCACAAGCTATAACTCTTACCTTGCACTGGTAAATAGGAAGTACTTTGCCATGGAATGGCTGTTGGGACTCTCAGAACTGCAGGCAGTAATCAACAGAGCAGCACAAACAGAAATGGTTCTGTGTGACTTAAGTTTGCTTTTCTGAATGTTCATGTATGGAATTAAAAGAGCAGCTGAAGTGTTGCCTGCCTTGTTCAGCCAAAGCCTAGTAAAGCATGGCCTGAGAGAGATCTAATGTGACTCATTGCACATTGGGGTGCTTCTCAAAAAACTGGGAATTTTCCAGTTAAGTAGCATTTTCCAGCTATGTGATTTCTAGCTGCACATAGATAAAGAGTCTCTGGGCAGGGGCTGAGCAGCTGCTTGTGGCTACAAGAGCAGTGGTTATATCCTGTTGAGTGTGAGAGTCGAGGTGAAATGTGTGCTCAGCAGTTCTGTGCCCTTCCTCGTAGGCAAGGAGAAATTATCTGACAGCTAAGCAGACTGTCACAAGAAAGGGAACATTACAGGAAGGGGTCAACAAAGAGACTCCTGTCAGCAGTTTTACCATTCAGTTTGATGTCCCATACATGTGACAACTTCTCTGGCTAAGTTACCAAGAATGCACTTGAATTATCTTCCAGTGAAAAAATAATTCTGGTAATCAGACATTCCCTTACTACGTTACAATGACTTACATCTCAGTGCTGCTCAGATAAATGCCATCACAGAATGACGTGGTTCAGCAGAGTGACTGAAGTATCTGATCTTGGGTGAGATGAGTCCTTTGAGGCGACATCTCTGCTGAACACAGGAGTTGCTGCTGTCCCTGACAATCTGTTTCATGGTTCCACTCTACTGGAGCAGCTATTTCCCAGAACACTTTATTCCTAACAGGAGTCTGGTGTAACTGATCTTTCCAACAAATGGTGGTGTAAAATAACTCGAGCTGTAAATCAGTTGCCCAAGCACAGTTAGCAAGTTCTGCTTTCATCTCTGCTTGAAAGCCAAGGAAGTGGGTTTTGTAGTAAAATGTAGCAATGTCTTAAATTCCTTTTTTTTTTTGTTTATGAATCAGTGAGATGTAGTGGACCTAGTGCAACATTAAATATTTGGGGATTTTTCCCTTTGTAGTAAAGAGAAGAAGAGGTAGAAAATCTGCCATAAACCCCTGTACTCCTTTAGTTGTAGTTCAACTCATGAGTTTGTACACGGAATAGTATTGAAATTTTCAGAATAAAAGCCTTCAAAGAAATATTTGCTGTCATGTTTCCTAACAGTAATCTTCATCTCTATTTGCTTTGCTTAGCTTTGTAAACACACCTGTCTCACTCACCTGAACTTTAGCCTGTTTGGGCAGTAAAACAACCTATATTCCAGGGAATGATCTCTGCTCAAGAGTTCTGGTGCAGCCAAGAAATTCACTGTTGGCTTTACCAGCTGGGCAAGTGCCACTCTTGGCTGGTGACACTCTTGAGTAACCAAACACAGAGATTGTCACTGTCAGAGTCAACTTCCTGACCCTTGAAGCAGACGTGGTTCATACACTTGGTCTGTTGAGATGAAAAAATGAAATGTTACCAGAAGGAGCTTGTGTGCTTAGAGACCTTGCTGATGGTTGCACCTCCATCAGAAAACTTCTCCAGGCTTTCTTCAGAGCTCCTGTGCCAATCTTCTAAATCTTTGCAGACAAATACTGCACCTTTGCTAACAGAATTGTAAAAAGTCTCCCATCTCCCACCTAGGGTTGGTGCCACAGACCTGGCACTAGCAGATGGCAGTTTGCTGGTGATTAAGGCAAATCTGTCTTGCAATATCCAAGCACCTTTGATGTGGTGGTTTTGTCTAGACCTCTGGAAGAGGTGCTGCCATCTGCTCGGACTTGCTGCTCTGATTTGTTCTGTCGACAACCTTTGAGTGTAGTGCTGTGAGTTCTTACCAGGCTTGGCTCTCTGCAGCTACCCCCCTGTACCAAATTAACAAGGAAATTTAGTGCTTGAGAAATTATTTTGCACTTGTTAAGCCTGCAGCCCTAGCAAAAGGAAATGCCACGTCCTAGTAAGTCACTCCAGCTCTACAAGATCAAACTCCCACGTCTTCAAACCTTCCCTCCCTGCAGGGGTGTGATTGGGTTGCATATAACCCTGCCTGGCTCATGTACAATGCCGGAGTCCCAGGTCTAGAGGACACTGCTTGAAGTGAGAAAAGGAAATATGAGCTTGAATCTAAAATCTTCTAAGTGGCTGGAGAATATGTGGTCAGGTTCTGGGATGCTGGACATCAAACACTTGCTTAAATCTGAGTAACAGAGTTCTGATCTGTCAAGGAGTTAGGGTTTGATTTTTATTTTTTTTAATAGCTGTCAAACACTGTCACCTGGAAATTTCCTGGCTTTATTGTCAGGTATTCCCTGGGTAATCTACATCTCATCCATCCAAGGGACTTTTGTGAAGCTTGTTCTGTTAACTTGGTGTGCCATAGCTCAGATGTTACTTGTTCCTCACATGTGCTGTTGGAGAGCCTGGGCAAAGGGGAAGTGGAGTAAAACTCTCTTTATCAGGAACTGCAAACAGGCAGGAGCAGAGCAGCTGGGGCATGGCCTCCCTGGAGCTGGTTCAGAGCACAGCTGATAAGAGCTGAGTGTTCCAAACCAGCACAATCATCCTAAAATGGCTTTGAAGGTCTCGCCCTTCTTGGGACACCTTGTGCTTGAAGGTCTCCCAGAAAGAAAAATAACAGAATATTAGAAGTGATAGTTCTTCTAATAGTAGAATACTGGAGTTCTTAAGGTATGCACAAGCTGTGTGTGAGGTGAACTGACCACGCTGCATTTTCACTGTTAAAAATGCAATAAACTTTGTTTCCCTACCGACATCCTCCTACAGTAGCTTTGCAAAAGTGCTATTAACTAAACCGTTCTGTTGCAAGCTGTGCAAGAAACATAAATTAAAGGTAGATATTGAAAGGCTTAGGGGAGCAGACTGTGGCTCAGCAGAGAAGGAAGTGGTTTATTGATAACTTCTGTGTTAAGTAGGGCCGTGGCTGAGCCATTGCTGATTTCAGTAGTGCCCAGCTCTGCCTCCTGCTGTGAGACAGGCCTGGGCTAATTGCTAGACAGGCAGCTTTTTTTAGCTCCACAAGGATAAAGATAAAGCTCAGACACCTCACGTGTGATGTTAAGCTTGAAATAGTGATAGCTGTCAAACCCAGTGGATGAGTTCAGGGAGGAAAGCTGGTGAGAGTGAGGACTGAAGCTGCAAGTCCAGCATGGCGGGTTCAGTCTGCCTTAAACCGTGTGAGGGGGCTCAAAGATTGAGTTCTTAATGGTTAAGTTGTAAATGGACCTTGAAGACAAGATACCAAGTGCTTGAATGCTGCAGGGCTTCTCCAGGAAGCCTGCTGGGCTTAGTTGAAGTTGTGCAACAGTGTGTGTCATGCTGGTTTTGGGTAGCATGGCTGTTTTGTCACCAAAAAAAGCAAAGTCTGATATTTCCTGTGACATTCACAAAAACTTTGTGGCGATACCGAGGTAATAACTTAATGTTAAACCTTTTTTTTTCCTCTTCCAGCTCCAAAATCTGGGCATCAACCCAGCAAACATTGGGTTCAGCACTCTGACAATGGAGTCTGACAAATTCATCTGCATCAGAGAGAAAGTAGGAGAACAGGCTCAAGTGGTGATCATTGACATGAATGACCCCAGCAACCCAATCCGAAGACCAATTTCAGCTGACAGTGCTATCATGAACCCTGCCAGTAAAGTCATTGCATTAAAAGGTATGAAGTCCTGATAAAGGGCTGTTTGAAGTGGACGTAGAGCTTTCTGTAGAACTAGTTTATGAGTGACTGAGGTCTCTCAGGTAATTTATGTGGGAGGATCCTGTAGCAATTTTTCACGGCTTAATGGGAGCTTAAGTTGAATGCATTTTCAGTTCTGGAGGCAGCTGGGCAGGGAGCTTCAGCTGAGGCTTCCTGCCATTTGCTGATCATTAGGATGAGTTTTTTCCTTCAGTCCAAATGCTTGCAGCTTCTGAGCAGAGAGAGCTGGAAGCCAAGCGTGGGCTTTAAAGAATCATGTTAGAGGGAAGCGAGACCTGATCTAAGAGTAGAAGGTCTTTCAACTAAACCTTCCCTTAGAGAAATGAAAACTAAGACTGGGAAAGGGGGACAAATATTCCTGAAGGCCTTAGTTTGGCCTTGCTGAAAGAGACTAGTGCATATTTATTATATCAGTCAGTGATAAGAGGAGTAGAACTGTGCAGAGAAGACTTGTGTAGTGAAGGAAGTACAAGGTCAGCCAGCTTGGTATCTCTGATGATACAGAGAACAAGCATTCCTCTGGAGTCTTCAGAAATATCCATCTCTTCCCCTAAGAGGCCCATAAAGCCTTAAGTGCAGTCATTCTAGAAATGCATGTATTGCTAATGGAAAGATTTATATGTATCCAATGTTACCTAACTTTGACTTTAATACTGTGCTACTGTTTTGTCACAACTTTAATGCTTTCTTGTGTGTGCAGATGGTGAGTTACTTCAATTGACTGTACTAGTTCCTGTTGTGTCTTATGACAAGAAAAAGCAGAATAAAATGGCTCAGATTGATGGTGCACATGGCTGAACAGTGGTGTTTAAGCATCTGAAAGCCTAAAACTCAGAGGTTTTTCATGCCCTCCCAAACAGGGGAGTCCTTAAGATTGCAAAACTTAATCCACTCAAGAACCCAAAGTTGTACTTAAATCATTGGGATCTTGATACTGAGCTTTTTATGGACAGGACTGACCCTTTTGACTCAAGTCTAGATTTTGCCTTGTAATATACCTTGCCTAGCATGTAGGAATGTGTTACCTGAATGTCCTTCTCCCTTGACCCTAAAGCTCCAGCTGCACTAGATATGGAAACAAATTGCTGCCTGTAGCCTGAGTAACTCTGTAGTAGAGAGATTTCTCCAAGTTCTGGAGAAACTCCTGACTCAGCATCTTGCATCAATTGTTGAACTAATGGCTTTGAACTAAACCAGCCCTTGGTGAGTGCAGGCACTTGCCCCTGTGGCACTGTGACTTCCTCAAGCTGGGCTACAGTGAGTAATTGTATATTCTGACCTGCATCCAGTTTCATGGGATCTTTTATATTCCTCCTGGGCTACACTTGTGTGTGCTTAAATAACTCTCTTCTATAAGTAGTAGAACTGGTCAGAACCTTTCTTATCTTCTCAACAGGAAGAAATAATTTCTTAGGCCACTATGTTATAAAAACAGTTAGAAATGACTGCAGGTGGCTGTTCAGGATGTTTGTATGCACCATTCTATGTGATGTGGAGAACTTTTCCTCTTGCCTTCTAGAGCTTGTGTTGGTCACTAGATTCCTTCCCTTGCACAGTTCCTGTCAGTCTGGTTTGCACTCAGTAGCTGTGTATCCCATTAGTGCAACCCCAAGGTTTTGGTTAATTAGCCAGAATTACAAAAGCCCTCTGCCAACCTGACTGTTCCATGTCGTGCCCTTTTAATACTTAAAACAGATGTGGACATAGTTTTTAATGCCACTGGCATAGCTTCCCTCACAACTCCAAAGAGCCTCAGCATGATTGTAACCTGGTTTTGATGTACGTGAAGTATCCTCCAACCCGTTTGTGTGGCTGAAGCTTTTGTCTCCTACCAACCTGTTCTCCGCATCTGTTTGATTGCTCAGTAGTGGCAAGTTGGTAAAATCAGCCCTAGGAGTGTGGTCTGGTTCAAAGTAAAAGCTGCTCCCTGAAGGTCTGCCAGTGTAGAACAGCTTTTTCTTGAAGGAAGTCCCCAGGGTTTCATGTCCTAGTGCAGCCCTTCTGCTCTGTCACGTTGCTAATGATGCTGTGTCTTCTAGCTGGGAAAACGCTGCAAATCTTTAACATTGAAATGAAGAGCAAGATGAAGGCTCACACCATGACAGATGATGTCACCTTCTGGAAGTGGATCTCTCTGAACACTGTTGCCCTTGTGACGGATAATGCAGTTTACCACTGGAGCATGGAGGGGGAGTCCCAGCCCGTGAAGATGTTTGATCGCCACTCCAGCCTTGCTGGCTGCCAGATCATCAACTACAGGACTGATGCCAAGCAGAAGTGGCTCCTGCTGACTGGAATATCTGCACAGGTACTTTACCTTCAGGAAGGCATGGAAACCCCAGAATTTGTCTTGTTGTCTCCTTCTGTGAGAACAGGGCTGATGTGTTTGTTTTATTAAATGTATTTGCTTGTCTTGATCTTCAAATAACAAACTTAAGTGTAACTGAAAATCTCACATTAATGTAATTGGATTTGTAATGATATAAACACTAGTGCAAGGTTAAGAGTCTGAAGTGATGCTGTTGTAAGAGGAAGCTTGAAATGGCAGCATATTTACCAATATTAACTTAAATGAAATTACTGAGCGCTCCTTCCTCCTGACACTTGTTCTGTCTTGTGTAGCAAAACCGTGTAGTGGGAGCAATGCAGCTGTACTCTGTGGACAGAAAAGTGTCACAGCCCATCGAGGGACATGCAGCCAGCTTTGCACAGTTCAAGATGGAAGGGAATGCTGAAGAATCCACTCTATTCTGTTTTGCAGTAAGAGGGCAAGCTGGGGGTAAGGTAAGGCTTGGTTCTAAATATACTGTAATCTTTAGTGACTCAACCCTGGTTCTGTGCTTCCAGGAGAACAAGTGGTTTAATGCAAAAAGTTGCATTTAAGGAGGAAAGTGAAGGACTGTGTCAGTCTGGATGTGACATATGGTGCATGCAGAGCTTGGACTACCTGGTGTAGCAGGAATCTGTGAGTGGAGAAGTTAAGTGGCAAGTCATGACCAGCCTAATTAGCTGCTTGAAACTCATGACTCTCAGCTTCACAGGCTAAGCTTGAGGGAAAAGCTGTCGCAATCTTTCTTTGATGCTGATCCCCAATATCAGACTCAAATAATTTCCGAATTTTTGGATGAAAATTTAACAAAATGAAGCAATAGTGTTGCAAGGCTAAATAGTGCTCCAGTGCCAATGCTGGAATTATGTGAGTTACAGTAAAACCAGGGCTAGACTCAGAGAAACTGAATCTTCAGAACTGTCTCTGTAGAATGTGAACCAAGTTAAAAGAGTGCATCTAAAGTAACCTAACTGAATCCTGAAACTTCCAAGTAATTAGGGGTAACTAAAGATTGTATTTAACTGTTTCCCTCCCCTATGGTCCATGAATACCAGATGCCACACCTTTAGCCAGTGAAGGTATTTAGGAAGAATAACTTAGTTTGTCTTTGCATAAACTTGGGATTAAGGCTGAGCAGCAAGAAGATTGCTGTAACTTCATTGTTGAATCTATTGTTAAATAAATTAGATGCAAGAACTAATCTTATCTCTTGCACAGCTGCATATCATTGAGGTTGGCACACCACCCACTGGGAATCAGCCCTTTCCAAAGAAAGCTGTGGATGTCTTCTTTCCTCCTGAAGCACAAAGTGACTTTCCTGTTGCTATGCAGGTATGACAGCTGCAAACAGGTCTGCAGCTTCTCTTGGTGGATGTGACAGGAGCAGGGCACTGGGAGCCAGCTGGTTAATGTGGACCTGAGGGTTGGCCCTAAACTGGTGTGACTGGTGTGACTGCTGCTCCTGCTTCTGTAGTGGTAAAGTAAAGGTGGAGACAAGCAGCATTCAAAAGCAGCATATTCTTATTTATGGAAGAAATATCCATGTGTTTTAACTGCTTTTCAAGCTCTTCAAACATCATTCTGCTATGATAGTACTCAAGTAAAAATAAAACAGCACTTCTGGCTGTCCTAAAATGGCCCAGCTGTTTGCTGAGTCTCAAAAGCACCAACTCATTTATCCAGTGCCAAATTTGAGTAATCTATTTCTGTTTTGCAGATCAGTGACAAGCATGATGTGGTGTTCCTCATAACAAAGTATGGCTACATCCACTTGTATGACCTGGAAACTGGCACCTGTATCTACATGAACAGGATCAGTGGAGAGACCATTTTTGTTACTGCCCAGCACGAAGCAACAGCTGGAATTATTGGAGTAAACAGAAAGGGACAAGTAAGGAAAGTTGGCCTGGAAACCACTTTAGCTAATCCCACTGGCTCTTCATGATACCCTGCAGAGTTCATATCTATGTCTAACAGTTTCCAGAGATGGTAACTTTGAACTCTGTTCAGAACATGAGTGTTGTGAGCCCCAAAAATAAATTTGCTGTTCTATCTCCATACACATCTAACTGAACTATTTTAAACAAGTTACTAACATTGTACAGCCATTTAAACTATTAATTAAACTATTAATTACCTGCTTTGATGCAGACAATGGATGACACTGGTTCTTTCTAACCAGATGTCTCTCTAGTAAAATGACAAGTATCAGTTATCAAGGGATGAAAAACTTTCCATGAATACCGTAACTTTCCTCTTAGAAGTTAGCTTAGCCTTTGGCTCACTTTTGCTATTTGGACTAACTGGAGGTTTCCCCTGGTGGTTTATTCAGGTGCTCTCAGTGTGTGTGGAAGAGGAGAACATCATTCCCTACATCACAAACGTGCTGCAGAATCCTGACCTGGCTTTACGGATGGCTGTCCGCAACAACCTGGCAGGGGCTGAGGAGCTCTTTGCCAGAAAATTCAATGCACTCTTTGCACAAGGGAACTACTCAGAGGCAGCAAAAGTGGCAGCTAATGCCCCAAAGGTAATGCTGTTGTAATTCTGCTGTTCAGAACAGCACTGAACTCTGCTGGCTTCAGCTTCTTGCTTTAGGAAAGCTTAGTGAATTTTCTAAGTGGCAAGGCCACGGTCTTGTTGCTGCTCCTGTGCTGAGGTGTACAGGTGCTTCACAGGTATCTTGGGTGTTGACACTGATTGCAAACTGGATGGTCTTAGAGTTTGTAAAGCCCACAGAGGAGGGGAGGAATAAATGATGAAGTAATGGCTATAAGTCACATTGTTTCTGGTGCTTATCTTTACTTCTTCCGTGATGCAAAAAAGTGTCTGTGAAAAGAACCTCTAGCAGAGGCTGCACCTGGAAACAGGATAAAAAAACCCAGACTAAGGCTAAATTCAGATGAGAGGAACTTGCTTACAAAGCCAAGGGTGTCGTAATTCTGAACTTAAATCTGCATTACTGCTGAAATAAATTTAATGGGCCATTGTAGCACATTTTCTATCAAAGCATCTCAGTGCCTGAGCTGATGTTCAGCCATATTGCTCCTGACATTCTGGGCTGGCAAAACATAGAAATGCTTGTGACAGCTACATTGACATTACCTCCAGCTTCCTGGAGAAACTCTTGCCAAGCCACAACAGCAGAAAAGAAAATTGAAGTGGCTCTCTCTTTCTCTGGCAGGGAATCCTGCGTACTCCAGACACCATACGCCGGTTCCAGAGTGTTCCAGCTCAGCCAGGGCAGACTTCCCCTCTCCTGCAGTATTTTGGCATTCTGCTGGACCAAGGGCAGCTGAACAAGTATGAGTCACTGGAGCTCTGCAGACCAGTGCTCCAGCAGGGCCGCAAGCAGCTCTTGGAAAAATGGTTAAAAGAAGATAAGGTAAGTTTGGGATCCATACCTTCAGAGCTGTGGCGGGGGGAAGGAACAGCACTGCCTGACAGCCTCCCCCTTTCCCAGGAAAACTCAGCTGGGAGCTCAGCAGTGACAACAAATAGCTGAGCAATAGGTGCTCACTCTACCTGTCATTATGACTCGAGTCACTGCAAGAGAATTGATCAAATACTCAGAGCTTCACTCATTCTACCTTTAAAATCACAGCAAGATGAGCATGGAAAGCCTCTGAGCTGCTGCTGTGCTTTGCCAAACCATTCCTTTGGGTACTGACTGCAGGTGCTTTGAGCAGTGGTTACATTTGTATAATTAGGTGAAGGCACACACTGATACAATGTGTCACCCAGTCCTTTTTGGCTCTGAAAATGCCTTTGATTCCTGTGGGACAGCATGAGGACCAGAGCCCACCAGATCACTGCTGGGAAAGTCAGCTCAGGCTATCAAGCTGAGCCTTAAATTTTGTTTAAGAGAAGTCCAAAAGGGAGATAAATGAGGAAGAGGGTGGTAGTGCATTTCAGCATGGCACTGTCAGGGTGGGCTGACTGCATGTCTGTTTCTGAACAGCTGGAGTGCTCGGAGGAGCTGGGAGACCTTGTGAAATCTGTAGATCCCACGCTAGC
The DNA here is from genome assembly GCA_013398115.1 of Falcunculus frontatus. Taxonomy (NCBI): domain Eukaryota; kingdom Metazoa; phylum Chordata; class Aves; order Passeriformes; genus Falcunculus; species Falcunculus frontatus. The sequence goes on from VZRV01008886.1 coordinate 13,887, forward strand.
ACTTAGTGTCTATCTGAGAGCCAACGTTCCAAACAAGGTCATCCAGTGTTTTGCTGAAACAGGACAAGTCCAGAAGATTGTTTTGTATGCTAAGAAGGTGAGAGAAAATTAAATTGCTGTATCTAGCCTGTGTTTAAGAATAACAAGTGCATGTTCCAAAGTAGCTAAAAGTAACTGGGGAGGAATCTGAGAGCCTGTATAGTACTTACTTTTGCCTCAGGTGTTTTATGAATAATTACTGCTAGTCTTCATACATGGGTCTTTTCCTACTTCCCCATGTAGCCTTTTCCAAAAGAGGAAATCCTGAGTGGGTTGTGTAATCTCCTGGCAGCAGCTTTTACTGAGCTCTGTATTTAACAAGGTGTGTGCTCTTGCTGAGTTCTCACTTTTCATCATCTCTTCAGGTTGGATATACTCCAGACTGGATTTTTTTGCTGAGGAATGTAATGAGAATCAGCCCTGATCAAGGACAGCAGTTTGCACAAATGCTCGTTCAAGATGAAGAGCCTCTTGCAGATATAACACAGGTAAATAACTTCATTGCTGTGAAATGTTGACTTCAAAGCATTAAATTGGTAAGAGGAGCCATACTCTAACCACCAGAGCTATGAGTTTGGATTTAGCTTTGGAAGCTGCATTGATGCTTAAATACGCTTCCAGTTCCTAATCAAAAACCTAAATTTCTTTCTTGTTTTTTTTTTGCAGATTGTGGATGTTTTTATGGAATATAATTTAATCCAGCAATGTACAGCCTTTCTGCTGGATGCACTGAAGAATAATCGTCCCTCAGAAGGTCCCCTGCAAACACGTTTACTTGAGATGAACCTCATGCACGCGCCTCAGGTACGTGCTCAGAGTTCCTGAAGCTGGGCATGGCAAATACTGGTGGTGGTGCTCAGGAACTGAGTGAAAACATTCAATATTCCTTCTAGGTTGCAGATGCCATCCTGGGAAACCAAATGTTTACTCACTATGACCGGGCTCACATAGCTCAGCTGTGTGAGAAGGCTGGTTTGCTGCAGAGAGCACTCGAGCACTTCACAGACCTGTACGACATCAAGCGTGCGGTAGTTCACACTCACCTCCTCAATCCTGAGGTAAAGCATCAAACACCCTACATCTACAAATCCAGCCTTTAATAACTGCTCTTCTGCTCAGGTCTAAAATGGCTTGTGTGTCTTTGCAGTGGTTAGTGAATTATTTTGGGTCCTTATCAGTAGAAGATTCTCTGGAGTGTCTGCGTGCGATGTTGTCCGCTAACATCCGTCAGAACCTGCAGATCTGTGTCCAGGTAGCTTCCAAATATCATGAACAGCTGTCAACACAGTCACTCATCGAGCTCTTTGAGTCCTTCAAGAGCTTTGAAGGTAAGTTTGTACTTCTGCAAGAGGAGCTGGTGCTCACCTCGTTATGGATGTGTGTATGAAGGACTGTCTGTCTGCTGAAATCTAGAAAGACATAATGAACTTAAGTAGTTAGGCCTCAAACTGTCTTGAAACAGACCTAAACGTTAAAGTTGCCCTGTTTAGGATGGATACCATTATTCAGTGGCATAATTTGTTTTTCTGAAATCCTGGAAAATGTTTGGAGCTGTAGAAAAACCTAGAATGCTGGCCTTCTTCCTTTGTCCAAAATGGTTGTCTTAAATTTCTGTAGCCTTTGGGATTTGTACTTTTAAATGAAACCAGCAAATAATGTGCTGACTGTTTCTCTCCAGGTTTGTTTTATTTCTTGGGCTCCATTGTAAACTTCAGCCAGGATCCAGATGTGCACTTCAAGTACATTCAAGCTGCATGCAAGACAGGGCAAATTAAAGAAGTGGAAAGAATCTGCAGGGAAAGTAACTGCTATGATCCAGAACGTGTTAAAAACTTCCTCAAGGTAATGTTTGGGTAACACCGGATAGTTTGGGGTTCTGATAAAACGTGGTATGTCACTAGTGAAATGAGGCAGCTCTGTGAAAATAGATGAGTTTTAACCTTTGCACTTAAGGATCCAAGTGTCCTCAAACCAGAGGTATCTGCCATGTTGACAGTGCCTCCTAATGAAGTCTGAGCCTGGAATATTGTCTGAAAAATGAGAATGTCAGGTCAGTTCCTCACTGCTCTTAAATTAACCACTGTACAGTTAATCTGGCTTGAACTCTTAACCTGTAGTAATTGCACCAGCTCACCTAGAACTCGTTCCAAATGTCTGCTGTAAAGTAGGAAACAGTTTACTTAATTTGAGAACACCCATAGTGCCAAATGAGTTGATAACTTAATGTTTATTTACAATGCAATCAACTCCAACTGAGCAACCACAGAACAACAGATGAATAGAGTAAATTAATTCCATAAATGCTTTCAGGTTCAGGGCTGATCTGTTTTACTCATGCACACTGAAAGTTCAGCCAGGTGAACCATGGTTTAGCTCTGCTGGGAGATTCCAGTCAGTGTGAATGTATCCTGACTGATCCAGAGCATTGCTGGAGAGTAGGAAAAGATGGTGTGCTCAAAGTTCAGATTCTATAGTCTTAGTGCTGAGCTTATTGACAAACACAACACTCTGAGAAATACCTGAGGAACCGTGTGGGAGGGGAAAACTTTATCTGGGAACATTTCCTGCCTTCATGTTTGTTGGTTACATAGCATAGTCTTAGATTTTGCTGATCATATCTGAAGATGGCAAAACTCTTCCCAAGAGAATTCTCTAAAACTAACCTGGTGTCACCGAGGTGTAAGGTATGTAATTTGATCAAGCCACCTAAGATATGTTATCAAGCTGTCAAATTCCTGATGAAAGTTATTGTTTTTTGTGCTGTTCCATGTCTGGAATGTGCAGGACATGTACCAGGTAAATCTCCCAGTACAGGCCTCCCTGTGTAAAGTCCTTAAGTGTAATTTATATGTAGGATTATATTCTGGGATGTGCATGTTGGAATAAGTGATCTGAAATATGCATCCGGAATACTGTCTGCCACATAGACTAAGCTTCTGTACTGTAACCATCGTAACCTTATGCTGAAAGTTGGAATGCTTTTAGATAATTAATCTGATAAGTAATTTAAGTAGTACTGCTATAGAGCTTAATTCTTACTGTTCTCTAAATCCTTAGTTAGGAGGTATCACAAGACACATGGCACTCGAAGTCAATTCTGTATATAAGTTTTACGTTATACAACTTAATCTAGTCTTGGTTAAATTTCTTTTGAAATCCCAGAGTGCTAATCCTGCACACCAAACACCAGTGGCAACTAAAAATACTCTCTATAGCCTAGGCTTGTAATAGTTGTATTGTGTTGTAAAACTCTGTAGAGTCTGCCATGCAAAAGAGCAGGGTTAAACTCCAAAAAGCTTCTTGCTCCTCACGCCCTGCAGTGGGTGTGAGTGCTCCCACTTGCTACATATTGCAAACAATTAGCTGAACAACAAGCTGTCATTATTTGGTTGACCGTTGAGTTTTGGCTTTCCAAATTCAGCTGCTTTGACAGTTTAAGTGACTGTATTATTTGTCTGCTTAAGTCCAAGAGCAAAACCAAATCACTAAAGCTTTTCTCTTTCTAGGAAGCTAAACTCACTGACCAGCTGCCTCTCATCATCGTGTGCGACCGCTTTGACTTTGTCCACGACTTGGTGCTGTATTTGTATAGAAATAATCTCCAAAAATATATTGAGATTTATGTACAGAAGGTAAGTGACAACTTGTCTCTTGCCTTCAGTGAGTCAAATTGATCAATCCTTACAGTATTATATACAACTATAGGCATCATGTTTTAAGTATTCTGCAAACAGCTTTGTACTTGAGACTGACATTTGAGTGATTATTAGTGGCCTCCAGTAAATTAGGCCTGATGTGAGTCAGATCTCATTCTTCAGTCAGGTTAAGCAGTAACTCCCACTCATGTGCCTCTTGAAGGAGGAAGACTTGGTAGAATAACTTTGGGGTTCTTGGGGTGATTTTAACTCTCAGCATTTTGGAGGGGGGTGGAGAGGAAGTTCTCCTTTTAACTTCCTGCAGGGACAAAGTGGATTGCTCAGGAGCTCTTCCTATGGGAACTGAGTGAGCCACTGGGCTGGGATGGGAACACCTGTTGACTGAAGAATTGACTTTCAAGCTTGTTCAGAACCTCAGGAGGCCGGGAGTAAAGGCAGGAAGATGGGGTCAATCCTAACAAGTGGTCTTCATGTGTAGTTCTGGGGATAAGTATTGGCTGCCCTTGCTCCCTGACAACACACTGACCTCTTTAAATGCTCCTGTTTAGGTGAATCCAAGCCGTCTGCCAGTTGTTATTGGGGGACTGCTTGATGTGGATTGCTCTGAAGACGTGATAAAGAACCTCATCCTTGTAGTGAGAGGTCAATTTTCGACTGATGAACTTGTTGCAGAGGTTGAGAAAAGAAACAGGTATTAAACTTCTATAAGTCTTAACAATTCCCAGTCTGGCAGTGTTTGCTGCTCATCCATCAGTGCATGTCCTTGTCACACAGCTAAAGCTGGTAGTGACACAAGCAGAAGCTACCACTGGTGAGAACCAGCTTTAAATCTTGGCTGATGTGGGGATCTCTCCAGATGGATAACGAGTCCTCAGTGTGTGATGTTCTTCATAGTGTCAGAAAGTTACACCATTATAATAATGAGCCAAAATGTAGGTTAAAACAGAGCACTGTAACTCTGGTTTAGTTCCTGACTCTCTCCTACTCCAAGGCTGGCTTCCAGAGTGTAGAAATGGTGCCATTGGATATTTACTTACTCGACCTCTAACGTGAAAATCAATTCCTTCTAGGCTGAAGCTGCTTCTGCCCTGGCTGGAAGCAAGAATCCACGAGGGCTGCGAGGAGCCTGCCACTCACAATGCACTGGCCAAGATATACATTGACAGCAACAACAACCCAGAGAGATTTCTGCGTGAGAACCCCTACTATGACAGTCGTGTTGTTGGCAAGTACTGTGAGAAGAGGGACCCTCACCTGGCCTGTGTGGCTTACGAGCGTGGACAGTGCGATCTGGAGCTTATTAATGTATGTATGTCCAGGCAGCTGCCTCGTGGGTTGGGGTCTAACATCAGTGCCATGGGGTAGAGAAAAGCTTTATGACAAAAGCATGTGTTTCCTAAAAAGTATTAAGCTGGGAAGTGCATGCTTCTAACACAGAAGGGGAGGTAGCTGTTCGTTCTCCCTCTGCAACTTAATGAGAAATGTGAAACTCTCCTGCCCATCCTAAAATGGGAGGGTAATGAAATATCAAAGCCTGAGATTTCTAGTCTGCCCCTCGGTTCAGAGTTGCAGAACAATTAGCTGTAGGCTCCATAGCTGTACCTTCCCTCTGACTGAGCTGTGCCTTTCTCCAGGTGTGCAATGAGAACTCCCTCTTCAAGAGTCTCTCCCGCTACTTAGTCCGTCGTAAAGACCCCGAGCTCTGGGCCAGTGTGCTACTGGAAAGCAACCCCTACAGAAGACCCCTGATTGACCAGGTACAACTGGCAGGATATTCACAGCTTTGCCTGTCTGAACTGGACTTGCAGAACCTGACATCACTGATCTGTCCATGCCTTGACTCTGCCTGCAGGTTGTTCAGACTGCGCTGTCAGAGACCCAGGACCCCGAGGAAGTCTCTGTCACTGTGAAGGCCTTCATGACTGCAGATCTTCCCAATGAACTCATTGAACTGCTGGAGAAAATAGTTCTGGATAACTCCGTGTTCAGTGAGCACAGGTGTGTGAAATCAAAACTAAGCCACAGGCAACTTGGAGTTATTGCTGTAATGTGAAATAGCAAATAAACTAATACCTTCTCTAGAGGGGAGGGTGAATTTCTTGATCATGATTTGATAAGTATTGTTTCCTTTCCCTCTTCAGGAATCTGCAGAACCTTCTCATCCTTACAGCTATCAAGGCTGACCGCACCCGTGTCATGGAGTACATCAATCGCCTGGATAACTATGATGCCCCTGATATAGCCAATATTGCTATCAGCAACGAGCTTTTCGAGGAGGCGTTTGCTATCTTCAGGAAGTTTGATGTCAACACATCAGCTGTACAGGTATCTAAAATTCTCAGGTTGTAAAAACTCCTGTGCATCCCCACACAAAAGACTTTGCTGGTGCCTTCAGTGCTTAACACCAATTAGCAAAGTGCCCAAAACTGCTCAGTGTCTTGTCTTATGAAGCAGAACAATTGTTGTTTATTGAAACTTCATAAGCCTAAAGTCTCTCACACTGTGGGTTGTATAGAGTTATTCCCTATTTTAAAAGCTGTGGATCCATTGAGGAACTTACATAAAGCACAGCTTTTTAGTGTGTTGTAAAACTGACCTGTATGAGAGTGGCTGATCATTGGTTATCCTTTTTGCAGGTGTTGATAGAGCACATTGGGAACCTGGACCGTGCGTACGAGTTCGCTGAGCGCTGCAATGAACCTGCAGTGTGGAGCCAGCTGGCCAAAGCACAGCTCCAGAAGGGGATGGTAAAAGAAGCAATTGACTCCTACATTAAAGCAGATGATCCTTCCTCATACATGGAAGTTGTTCAAGCTGCTAATGCCAGTGGTATGATTATGTTTTATTTACATCTTGGCTGTTGATGTTGCTCAGCTCTTTTGCCTGGTCTGCTCAAACTGCAGTTCTGCCAGACCTGTATCTTGATGCAAGTAGAGGAATCTGGCCCTTCAAGGATTGCCCTAAATAAGAGTGGGAAAAAGTAGTGTATTCCATTTGCGGATAATCAGTGGCCTGTAATTTCCTTCTTTAGCTAGCTGGAGACTTCTTTCAGAGGCTTTGCATGAAGTTAAATGGGATTTTAGTTAGGCCCATTCTAAGATGATTTGATTAATATATAATGAGCAGTGTGAAGGTTGTCGATTGTTGGGGAATAGCTGTAGAAATATGTCAAAATTAGGTTCAGCTGATTGTTTAACTTAAACACAAGTGTCCCCAGCGGTGGGAAGTAAACATTCTGAACTCCTTTCCATAGGAAACTGGGAAGAACTGGTGAAGTATCTCCAGATGGCACGCAAGAAGGCCCGGGAGTCGTATGTGGAAACAGAATTAATCTTTGCTCTTGCTAAAACAAACCGCCTGGCAGAGCTCGAGGAGTTCATCAATGGACCCAACAACGCACATATCCAGCAGGTGAGTGTGACTGACTTTGTTTTGCTGAATCACAGAGGGGTGTTGGGAATTCTGTCTCTCTGGATATGCAGATAGATCTTGGCCTTTAAATCCATTTTGATAAGGGCTTGAACGCCACACGTTTAATGTAAGCCTCTGGCTGCAAATGTTCAGGAGTAACCTGGCTGTGCTGTGCCTTAGGTTGGTGATCGCTGTTATGATGAGAAGATGTATGAAGCAGCCAAGCTGTTGTACAACAACGTGTCCAACTTCGGCCGTTTGGCCTCAACTTTAGTGCACCTCGGCGAGTACCAGGCAGCCGTGGATGGTGCTCGGAAGGCCAACAGCACTCGCACGTGGAAAGAGGTGAATTTACTGGCTCTGAGTTGAAGGACTTCAAAGCTGTGGGCCTGTTCAGAAACCTTGATTATAAGCAGTAACACAACTCTCAATTCCAGGTTTGCTTCGCTTGTGTGGATGGAAAAGAATTCCGCCTGGCTCAGATGTGTGGGCTCCACATCGTAGTGCATGCAGATGAGCTGGAAGAGCTGATCAACTATTACCAGGTAATTAAGCTGACTCCTGTTGTACAGGCAGTTCTGTCATGGCAACCCTGTCAAAATCTGAGATTCTGGATGGTTCCTGATGTGAGCTGTCTCTTTCTGTGTCTCTAAGGATCGTGGCTACTTTGAAGAGCTGATCACTATGTTGGAAGCAGCGCTTGGACTGGAGCGAGCACACATGGGGATGTTCACAGAGCTGGCAATTCTCTACTCCAAGTTCAAGCCACAGAAGATGAGGGAGCACTTGGAGCTGTTCTGGTCCAGAGTCAACATTCCTAAGGTGAATGTCTGAGGCTTTAAATCTAGCTTAAAACACACCTTTTTGGGCTGTCTGTATCCTGGCTTTTGCACCAGCAGCTCTTGAGGTTATTACGGCACTAAAGCCTGAACACTGATGAAAATTGCAGTTAACATCTATTGCTAATTCTGCCTTTTGCTTAGGTTCTGAGAGCTGCAGAACAAGCCCATCTCTGGGCTGAACTGGTGTTCTTGTATGATAAGTATGAAGAATATGATAATGCCATAATCACAATGATGAATCACCCAACAGATGCTTGGAAAGAAGGCCAGTTCAAAGATATCATCACTAAGGTATTGCTTTCCTAGTGAAAGCCATGTCTGTTTTCCCTGTGGACTTCCCCACAATCAAACTTCTGCTCTGAACATGCATCTTTACTCCTCTCTAGGTGGCCAATGTGGAGCTGTACTACAAGGCAGTTCAATTCTACTTGGAATTTAAGCCCCTCTTGCTCAATGATCTGCTGATGGTGTTGTCCCCTCGGCTTGACCACACTCGTGCTGTCACCTTCTTCACAAAGGTAATTTTCCTACTATCCAGATCAATGCAAAAGCTGGGAAAGCATTGAGCTGTAGTAGCATTTTAAAATGCTTAGCTACTCCCCCTGTCTGCCAGGGAAGATGCTAAGAGACAAAAACTGACTTAAATGTATCTTCCTGATTGCTCGAAGGTTAAACAGCTGCCCCTGGTTAAGCCTTACCTGCGCTCTGTTCAAAATCACAACAACAAATCAGTCAATGAGTCCCTCAACAACCTCTTCATTATTGAAGAAGATTACCAGGTATGTCTTGCCTTGAAGCACTTAATTCTGGATTTGCTTCATATTCTCAGTCTTTGTTTAATGTGTAGAAACAGTTTTCATTCTCATTTTCAGTAGTTTTTACCTGCTTGCTGTTAACTTTAATTCCTTAAGTTTATGTTCTCTAACACTTCAAACTGAATTAGTGGTGAGGAGCCAAGGATTAAGTGGAAAAGTGTTAGTGGCTTTCTGAGAGCTTTGTATGTCTGTCCTACCAGGGGTAGAGTGGCTGCTTTGTTATGAGTGTGACAGCTTTTATTTAAGGCAAACAAACAGTGGGTGCTAAGGAAAGGACTCGCAGAAGAGGCAAACAGTTGTGATGTCTGGCTGTTTTCAGAGAACAGCTGTCTGGTATTCAGAGGCTCCTAACCTCAGCAATCACTGCTGAAAAATACTGACTGAAATACTCTAAACTCCATGTGTGTCAAACAGCAGCTTGTCAAATAAAACAGCAGATCTCTGCAGTTCTGGCTAGAATACTTTATCCCCCTAAAAGTAGGAATACAGAACTAATGAAAAATGTTGCGTTTTGTGGATGCACTTGTACATCTGAGGTGTGAGTAACTTTTTTTTTTCTGTTCCACTCAGGCTCTTAGGACTTCTATAGATGCTTATGACAACTTTGACAACATTTCTCTTGCCCAACGTTTGGAGAAACACGAGCTAATAGAGTTCCGAAGAATCGCTGCCTATCTCTTCAAAGGCAACAACCGCTGGAAACAGAGTGTGGAGCTCTGTAAGAAGGACAGGCTGTACAAGGTGAGACCCCACCCAGGTCACCTTTAGCAGCCTTGGCTTGTTTGGCTCTAAAAGGAGCTCAGTTAACAGCACATTGTGGGTTGTTGTGTGCCCCGAGGCTGAGGCTCTCTCCCGTTGCAGGATGCGATGCAGTACGCTTCTGAATCCAAAGATACCGAGCTGGCAGAAGAGCTGCTGCAGTGGTTCCTGCAGGAGAACAAGAGGGAATGCTTTGGTGCTTGTCTCTTCACCTGCTACGATCTCCTAAGGCCGGATGTTGTCTTGGAAACAGCGTGGAGGCACAACATTATGGACTTTGCCATGCCATACTTTATTCAGGTCATGAAGGAATACTTGACCAAGGTAAGAGCAGGTGCCTCTCCAACACCCGGAGCTTGTTTAGTCACTGTGGTGTATGCCTTGAGACTGTCTGCTTGCTACTAACATTGATTTGGGCTTTGTCCAATGTCTGTCTGTCCATGTCCACACTTACTTTTCAGTCCATCTGGGGAGAGACTTCACCCTCTAAGAGGCTGAAACACTTGCAGGCTCCACCCTCTCTACCAATTACAGAACCTACATCAGTGGTATTTGCCTGACCCTGGGCAGTGTCCAAAGCAGTTCCAGGCTTCCAGGCTTTTCCTGTGCTGTGTCAGTCAGGAATCCCAGCCGGGATCAAGCTTTAACTAAATTCTAGACTGTGTACTAAAAAAGCTTTATAGATAGATCTGGAGATAACTTACTCTGCTGTGCATTTAACTCTAAAATGTGGCTCTGATACTTAATGGCACTAATTATGACTCAACTCTTATTTGAAGTGACTCAGGATGGGGGAGCTACTTGGTAATGCTCTGACAGACTTGAACAGACTTGAGTTAAATCCAAGTGTCACTAGCAGGATTTGCCCAGCTGAAGCTTTTAGAGTACCTTCCAGTGAAATGGTGTAAAATTCCTTAATGATTAAGACCCTTCCAAGCTGGAGTTCAGCTTTTACTTTCATGCAGTCAGTGAAGACCTAGGGTTGCCTGTTTGTCCAGATATTTGCCTGGCTGTTCTTTCTAAAGGCAGGACTACCCTGTAGTTCTGTAGGCAGCCTGAAATGCTGTTTTGGGGGAGGTGGGGAGCTGGCTGAGCATTAAAACTGTTAGTCAGAGATGCCTGATGTACCAAGCTAACACCAGGCCTTTGGTGGGAGTAGTGGATTCTTAAAGATAAAAATTTCCTGATCTGCTCAGGAATTAGGATGTGGCTTTAGTGTAGCTAATGAAGCAAGAGCCAGCAACAAGCAGAGCTGCCTTTCTAAAGCAGATACTTCTGGTGTACCTTTGTTTTTACTCGCCTGTACCTTAATTATTTCTTCCCTGACGCTTTTGTTTCTACCTTTTTATATGCTAAATATGGAATTTGATTTTTCTAAGCTGCACCTTCTGAATTCCTTTGCAGGTTGATGCAATAAAGGAAAAGGTGAAAGTTGATTCTTGTTTTCCATCTTTAAGTCTGAAGGACTAAGTCTAAGGATTCTGCATGAGTTTTTTTCTTTCCTATGTTTACTACACTGCTGCTACTGCTTTTTCCCCAAACAAAATATCACTAAAGCATATGCAAATTGTTTAACTCTCAGTAGCTAGTGCTGTAGGAGAAAAGTAGATTCATTTGCTACTAATAAGCTAATAGATCCTCAGGAAGGGCATACAGGTGATCAGTTGGATCACAGTCAGCCCGCTATTCAAACAACCCAAATACTTACACAAGTGCTACTATTTGACAGCCAATCTGACTGCAAGAACCTCCTACAATGAGAAATAAGTCTGTGAATCCATCAATCAGTCTGGCATTTGCTAGTTGAAGGGCTGTGATCCAGTTCCTGATCTCTGGACCATGACTAATGCGTGCTTGACCGTAGGCAGAGTAGATACTGGCTGCTTCCAGAGGGACTCTTCCTCACTCAGGTGTCAGTTCTCATGGTGCTGATCTAATCCACACAGTGCTCTAGTTCGTGTAGCAACTTAAAACTTCAGCTGTTACACCAAGTCTGTGGTTCTCCTCCCTGTAGTAAATTTCTAGTAGTTGTCCAAAAAAAAGACTGCCTTCCAAGCTCTTCAGCTTCACTAAACTTCTCTTGCTACCTCATTAAAAAAAAAAAGACAAAAATGGTAATGCTTATTGCTCTTCTGAGGCTACTCCAGGGCTTGCCTTTTGCTATGTAACTTTGACCTTCAGAAGGGCAATCCAAGGTTTTCTGTCCGTTTGCTTCCCTACAAATGCCACCGTGATCCTCCTTAGCCCAGGGGTCAGCCCTAGCATGAGTTTTCCATTAACGTGGTTCGGCAAAGGGCAAACCAAAGTGACAAACAGCTTTGAAGATGGACTAAATGCAAAAACTGCTGGTTGTAAAGACACCACTGGAACTCAAGGCTAAGACACGTAGTGTAAGGTCCTTCAGCAGCTAGTAAGGAAAGTAGGAAAGCGTGTGTGTGAAAAAAGGTAATTGAACTGCAGTGTTTGCATAAACTACGCATGTGTAGCAGTCATTGCAATTACATCCCACTACTCCTTAAGCTCCAAGGCATTGCTGTGGGCTGCGTGTGGTTTTTTGGGGGGAGCCTGTCTGGCAGTCATCTTCAGCCCTCACTCGTGCTTCAGTACTTTTGCCTCTTTTTCATGCACACATAACACGATAACATTGAATGCATGTTACTTTTCCTCTGCAGCTTATTGCAGTCCCTGTGGAAAAGCCTTTAAATCAATCTTGCTCCAAGTGTGTAGGGCCCTGAAGTTGGTGATGCTCGAGCAAGTGGTGTTAAGAACCATCCTGCAGGCTGGTTTCAAACTTGCGCTTGTTCTTGTCAATATTTGTTCAGCTCTGAGGGGAGGCATCAAAACTGGGTCCCAAATGCATTGAATGTTCTGGCCTGGAGGCTTTCCAAGTGTGAGTAAGCCAAATGCCTCTGCTTAGTAGCAAACTTTGCACATTCTCCTTGGATTTGCATCTCTAAACTTGTGCTTCTGTGTTCAGTGTGTTGCTGTTTTGAGTTAAAAACAGTGCAGTTCCCAGCACGGTGTCTGGAAATGAGTCTTGGAGCATTGGATACGATCCTGTGCACTTTGGCAGCAGCAAGCCAGATGCTGTGGGAGGCAACCACCAGGCTGGCCATGGAAGCCCAGTCAATGAGGGAACTCGAGCTCAGGACTTCTGCCACTCCCTGGAGTTGTGCCTCAGCTTGAGGTTACAGAGGAACAGGTTTATGGAACACAGGTTGTAACTCACAGCTCAAAGGAGGAGCTCAGAGCTCTTGGAGCTGCCAGCAGATATTTGCTCATGTAGCGCAGTTAAGCTGCAAACTCACTCGTGGATGTTGTAGCTGAATAAATAACACTGACCCTGTGTAAGTGCAGGAAACCTTCAAACTCCTTTATCAAGGACACGAATGGAATGAAATGAAACGTTAATCTTGCGAGTTGTATTATTGTCTTTCAAAATAATTGGCATGATTATCTCTGACTTTGTTCTAAATCTTATCTCCCAGGTAAAATACCGACACCTCATTTTGTGGTTTTAGTTGCAGGGCCTGCCTTAGACTGTAGAAATGCTGAGTTCCCTTGGATCTGTCTTAGAAATGAGCAATATTTCACTACAGAAGAAGTTTCTTCTCTTGCCTTTCTGTAGGGGTGGGCAAACGGCACCATTGCACTCGCAGTGAAGCTGGCCAGGCTTGTCTGTTACTGTGTGTAAAGCTGGAAGAATTGGAGTATCTGTGGGTTTAGGCTGACTGCCACACAGTTCTGGAGTGGAAAAAGCAAGTCTTATACACATGCATTCTCTGCATTTGAACTTAAATTGCATGAGTGAATGGGTTTGGAAAGTGAAATCTTGAGGCTCAAGTGACATGTCGGATGCTATTGCAGTCTGCTCTATCCAAATACAAACCAGATTACTTTGCCTCAATGTCACCTCCAGGGAAACTTCTCCAGGTCTGGGCATTATCTTGGCAATCGCTCCAATGCCAGAGGTCTCCAATTGAGACTGAGCTCAAATCTGAGTCTGTGTCCAGCTCCAGTCCAGTACAGACCCTTTTGTACAAAGCTTCAGCCTGGAGTGAGCTTTCAAAGTAGTTGAAAATCCCTCAATGAGGGTTTTTTTTCAGGAAACAGACAATCTTGACTGCACCAGTACCAACATTGCTACTTGAATTGATCTTAACTTGTAAATGGTCTCCTTTTCTTGATGGGTGTTAACATACCACTAAGGCTTTTCCACTTCTCTGCCACGAATAAGTACCTGTTTTAGAGGAGATTTTTTAATTGTTGGTCTCAATTCCAGGTGGATAAACTGGATGCATCAGAGTCTTTGAGAAAGGAAGAGGAGCAAGCTACAGAAACACAACCTATTGTTTATGGTAATGCTTTAGTTCATGTGTTATCAATAACATAGTTCATTTTTAAAACAACCCTTCCCTAATCTTGTTTTTTTCCTGAGGAAGTCCTGGGAAATGGGAACGTTCTCCATGTGAAATCAAGTCTTAAGGAATGTGTTCCAAAATACTAGATAAGTGCCACTCTGGTGCTGTGGCTGCTACCGTGGGCTGTGGACTGCAGAAATTAAGGCTCCTTAAGGAAAGGTGTACAGGAGCTGTGCTGTTCCAGACTTCCAGCAAGCGATTATTTGGATCTTGTGCAATATGCTTTATGTCTACCTTGGGTATTTTCTTTATATCCAGGTTATTCTAGCAAGAGTTTCTCCATATACTTTACACTGTAGTGTTTTCACTGCACTGTGCCCTGAGGTTCTGTGGGGAAATACCCATTCTGGCTCCGAAGGGTAGGGACTTCCTGCTTAAACATACAAATACCTACAGAAAACGTGCAGGCATTTTGCTGACCGAGTTCAGGAGGAGTAAGATGCCCCTTTGTGTGTTGCAGGCCAGCCTCAGCTGATGTTGACAGCGGGACCCAGTGTGGCAGTTCCTCCACAGGCACCTTTTGGCTACGGCTACACGGCCCCTCCGTACGGGCAGCCACAGCCCGGCTTCGGCTACAGCATGTGAGATGCAGCACAAGTCAGTCTGGAGCAGCAACTTTTCTTACTGAAACTCCACCGTCCCTCCCCGCTTTAACTCATAACAGGGAAAAGCAAAGAGTTCTGCCTCGTGTTCTTGTAACCTTTATTTCATGAAGGACTGTTTTTTCTAGCGCAAACGATTTGAATCACTTCTGTTAAATCTTTTTCACATTCCATGTCATTTAGACTTTTACTTTCAGAAGGGGAATAGTTTAAACGACTTTGTTCAAGTGGGCTTTTGCAGGACTGCTTATTACCATTAAGTCTGTTGTGAAGATTCTGATTTGCACTCTATAGTGTTACACTCTAATATTGAATCTTAAGTTCATTGTATGTGAGCAGCTTACGGTATGTACTGTCTATTCTAAATGCATTTAAGTCTCACTGTATATTTGGAGAAAGCTAAAGCCAAGATACTTGTATTTGACCTTGCAAGACTGCTGACAAGAGACAACACTAATCAGCATATCCTCCCTGGGTTGGATTGCATAGCTCTAAAAGAATTTAAAATGCGTACAGACAACCTTGCCTGACTTAAAATGAGTAAAAGTTTTGGTTTCTTTTTTTTTTTTTCCCCCTTAACCTATGCAGGTTTTTCCAGTTATGCATATAGAAAATGCTAGTGTCTTTTTGCTCACTCCATATGTAACAGATGACCTTATGTTGTGCTGTATCCTGTGCTTTTGTGGGACATTCCATTCAGGAACAGAGCACCATGATTCCAATCTGTGTATTTACTAACCCTGCCCTGAGGTTTGTGTATGTTGGATATTGTGGTGTTTTAGATCACTGTTTTGAGTGTACAGAAGAGAGAATTCAAGCATATTGCTGTTCAGTTTTGTTTGTGCAATTTGAAATTACGCAATTTAAAAATAAATTACTGGACTGTGGACATGCTGCATAGTGGTAGCTTCACTTTACTGTCTTCAAAAAAAGGACCTTTGGACTCAAACCAAGTATTCCAGTGCTGGTAGTGGGGGACAACGCAGGTGTGTGCAGCCAGGGGTCTGAGGGGCCAGAAGAGCAGCAATGGGGACCAGTAGTGGGGTCTTGCACTGAGGGGGCAATACAGGAAAATATGTAATGCTTTTTCTAGAGAGAGATTATGTCAGAGAGAAGAAAATAGCACTTTTCACCAGTTGGCTGCACTGTGGTCAACTCCAGCATATTCGACCAGATGATACATTAGGATTGTAGTAGGGTGTGCCAGTTAAATTGAGATCATGTTCTAGGTATGTAAATTGCCTTAAACATATTTAGCTTCAAATAAAATTGACTTAAATGTTTCTCTATGAATACTGTCATGTTTGAGTGTAACGAGTCTGACAGCACTGGCCAGATTTCCAACAGCTGTAGAAGCTCCAGGAGCCACACTGGGCATCAGGATGCAGCTCTGAAGCCAAATCCCCTTCCCTCTTCCTCCTGTGAGCTCCACAGTTGTGTCCTGTGATCCTGGGGCTGAGCACTGCAGCACTTCCATGGAATGGGGGGTGGCAGGGGCTCACCTGCCCCAGCTCTCTGTGGTTAGTAGTGGAGCACAAATCTGCAGTGAGTCTCTAAAAAGGATTTACTGGAACCCCTAAGGTGCTCTGAACTCTGTACCAGGGTGCTTCCTTAAACCCAGCAGGGCCTGTTAATCCCAAGAAAACCAGAATTTAAGTCTGTCCCTGAGTGCCCAGCGTTTTATATATAGAGGGAAACTCCCCACACCTTGGCTCAACTGCACATTTTTGCACGTGTAGGAGCTACACAGACCCCTCCAGAGCGAAGCTCAGCTTACAGCTGCTCCCCACAACTGTTTACTGGTCTGGGCTGCAAATCCGGTTGAACTGGTCAGCCTGGGACCAGTTACAAGTTGTTGCAGCAGTTGTTTGGGCAGGAAGTTGGCTACAGTTACCCTCAGCTCCAGTTCTTAACTGCTTCAGCAGCAGAGCCTTTCTCAATTAAAGAATGCATTCACTTCAAAAAATAGGCAGAAAGAGGAAACTCTTAAACTCTTATCAACCAACATGCAAAATCCTCAACCAATTGCACAAGTTGTAAATTTACTGGGTTCCTTCTTGGGCCAGCTCTGCTTTCCTCAACTGCCCTGAGCCTAGAATTTTCTTTCCCCCTTTCGAACACAAGCTAGAGAAACTCATGATTTACAAACTTAAATCTTACAAAACTTGCTCATTTTATTAACATCGGGGAAAAAAAACCCAACTTGGATTTTTATCCCTTCGGTACCGACATACATGAACGCATCCAGGTCTTTTTGGTACTGGTTTAGAAGAGCTTAAGGTGACCAGAAACTTTATCTATGACATCAGCTGGTCCTGGTCCGATCCCAAGGACTGTCCTGGAGCCTGGAGCTATCTGAGTACGCCCAGCATCCTGTATCAAGCTCACAGTCAGCCCCAGGCGCTTCGCCTCAGCCAGGAGCTGCACCATGGTCTCTTCATCGGGAGCTTTGAGGACCACTTTAGGTTGTCCACAGTATTCCCACTGCTTCAGGAGCTCGGGATTCCTTTTGTGGACCTGCTTGTAGGCAGAGACAGCAGCGTGGGAGCACTGTGCTGCTACTTTGCCCTTGCCCATCTTCAGGTCGTTGCGGACGATCAGCACCAGCTTCAGCTCCCCAGACTCTCCCATGATGTCGGCCTCGCCCCCCAGGCTGTTGGAAGGTTCTGGAATTCCAGCTCCAGGCTTCCTGCGGAGTCTCCCCCGGATGCCCCAGCCCAGGCACACGCCGCACACGACTCCAATGATGACATTCAGGAACCCGGGCTCAAAGAGAGAAATCATGGTGGATTTTGCTGAGTGGCTCTGAAAGAGGGAAAGACAGAACTTACTTGAGTGTTTTGCAGCCTCTGAGAGCATTTTGTGTGCTCTCACCTGGTTTGCACTCGGTTATTTGAAGATAAAGAACATTTGTTAGAAACACAAAGGAACAGTTCCCCAGACACAGCTTTCAGACTGCAAACACCTCACCGGTGATGGGCTTCAACTCAGCAAGCAGAGCTAAGATAAAATGGCAAATTATTATACAATCATAGAATGGTTTGGGTTGGAAAGAACCTTAAAGTTCATCTGTTCCACCCTCTGCCATGGGCAGGGACACCTTCCACTATCCCAGCTTGCTCCAAGCCCCATCCAACCTGGACTTGAACACTCCCAGGGATGGGGCAGCCACAGCTTCTCCAGGCAATCTCTGCCAGGGCCTCACCACCCTCACAGGGAACAATTTTTTCCTAATATCCAATCTAAACCTCCTCTCTGTCAATTTGAACCCATTCCCCCTTGTCTTGTCACCCCAGGCCTTTGTAAATACTCATGCCCCACCTTTCCTGTAAGTTCCCTTCACGTACTGGAAGGCCACAATTAGGTCACCGCGGAGCTTCTCTTCTCCAGGTTGAACACTCCCAATTCTCTCAGCCTTTCCTCATGTCAAAATTACACCTAAAAATGGGGAGAGAAATGATGCAGTGGTGGAGGTTTTAAGTCAATACCCCAAATTAAACTGAGGAGCGGGGCCGCCTCCAGCTCCACCGCAGGCTGCGGCAGCTCAGCCCCGCCAGACCCGGCCGCGCTGGAGCCTGAGGGACACGGAGGGCAAAGACCGAGCGGGGACCGAACCGTGCGAGACCCCGCGGCCCTCAGGGGAGCCATGAGGGGGCCATGAAAGAACATCACCGCTCACCTGCCGCTCCCGCCCGGCCGCTCCGCCCGGAGGTGACGGAACCGCGGCGCTCGGGAAGTGACGAGGCCCGGGGGCGGCACGGGGCGTGTTGTGCCGGGCCCTGTTCCGCGTTGTGCCGGGCCCAGTGGAGCCGCCGGCGTGGAGCGCGGTGAGTGCGGGGCCGGGCCCGGGGCTCTCCGGGCGGGCGGGGGTCTCGTCACCGGGACCCCTCAGCGGGACCCCTCAGCGCTGCCCATCGCGCCCCTCAGCGCTGCCCATCTCGCCCCTCAGCGCTGCCCATCGCGCCCCTCAGCGCTGCCCATCGCGCCCCTCAGCGCTGCCCATCGCGCCCCTCAGCGCTGCCCGCGGCGCCGCCCCGCTCCCCTCACGGCCCCTCCGGCTCTGAGGTGACGGCGGCGAGGGAGAACCCCTGTCCCGGGTGGAGCCCCGGCGGGACCCCTGGCCCGGGCGGTGCTGTGCGAACCGAGGGACCCGTGTGGGCAGCGGGGGAGCGGCCGGGAACGCTGTGGAGGAGCAGGGCAGGAGGGGAGGCTGCTCCTCGCCGGCCTTCAGGGCGAGAAATGAGCCGCTGCCATCTCACCCCGCTGGAGAGCGGCTCTGCTCTTCCAAAGCTCCGGGAAGGGTGAGATAGACTCGCCCTGCTCCGGCCCGAGGGACGGTGCCTGATGACACAGGGATAAATCTGTCCTTCTGCCTGCGGAGAGTCAGATACCGATAGCCTTTATCTGCTTTTCCACTAGAAATGTGCTGTGCTTTCCCGGCTGGGTGCTCCATGCATCCCCATGGACTGCCTGGGACTTGTGGGTGTGAGGCCCAAATCCACGGGAACATTTCTGCTGACTGGGGTTAAAGTACCTTGTCTGGTTTTTATTTCTCTATCCAGCGTTATCTGGTGTTTACAGGAGATAATAAAGCAGCAAGATTCCCGTTTTATTCCAGTTTTGCCTCTCAGGTGCTTGGCAGGTCACGTAGGTGACCTGAGGGAAGGGGTGATAAGTGCGTTTGATAGCAGCTGTTTATCTATAAAGTGTTGTGAATCCAGGTTATCCCCTTTCAGCTGCACCTATGGCATTTCTTCAGGGTTTTCTGCTGCCCTTGTTTTCTCTGCTCTGTGCTTACCAACAAGTGGGTATCCTGGTTTAGTTAATGGTGACAATGTGGGTTGAGGTGGAGAAAGTGTGATGTTACTCTTTCATGCCTTGGAGCGCATGTGTTGTGTTTGGGCACTGGATTTTGGTGCTGTTTTGCTGTTAGGAATTCTGCTCTTTTGGGGATTGTTTGACCCCTGTTTGATGGGAGGGTTCTCATGCATTTATTTTCCCATTGAAACAGTCTTCGTTGTGTAAGTCCTCTTCCTTCCAATCCATTATTTCTGCAGCATGGAATAGACTTTCCTTTATTCCTTACTGGATAAGTGACAGTTGCAATGATGGCTTCATCCCCTGTTTTCAGATGAGGGTTTCAAAAGCCAGTTTCCAGTTGTGCAATGGGAGGTGAGCTCCACTTATTAGTCTGAGCTTTGTTTCATGTCCTGCTGAGCAGCTGAAACCAAGGGTGTTTGTAATTGCTGTGGGGAAGGGTAGGAGGAGACTCAGTAGCTTTCAAGTGGCTGGTAGCAGCGAGGAAGGTGAGTAGACTGGAACAACTGCACTCTTTTCACCTTAAAGGTTTTTTTTCTAAGTTGTTGTCTTGGAATTTCTTCTGAATGTCGTAACTGCCTCTGACTGCATCTCGTGAACAGCTCTCCTTAGGGTGATCTGTGTCATTAGTGCGTGCTTGGAGATTTCTTATTCCTTAAAAAGCTGTGGGTTTAAAACAGAAAAGCCCCTGTAATTCCTGATGTATCATGGTGGGAGACATGTTGTTCTCTGCAGGTTGGAACTTTAACTTCTTTTCCTTGTGGACAAGTGTGAGCTGGGTGGACTTTGCTATTCCCTGAGGACGAAGGGCACAACCTTGAAGCTGTTGTTGCAACACTGAGCTTTTTGTACCCCTGTACCCACTTCAAACAAAGGCATGAGGCAGCACCAAAACCATCAAACCTTGCTGATTTTGGTGCTGCTTGGCCCAGAGGGAGCCAGGAGATGTTATTAGCGAGGCAGGCAGTCATTCAGGGTATTTCAAGCTTATTAAAAGAATATTTGTCTTTCTCCCGGTGCTCAGAATTGGCCTCTGTGAGCCTTGTCTGGGCAGCGTGTCCTCAGTGGATGGCCAAGTGTGAAATCTGAATTGGCTGCACTTAGAGACTGTTCCTGTGAAAAGCAGAATTTTGTTATCTGAGGAGCTGCTTTCAGCCACTCTGGGCTTTGTCAGGTCCTTGTGTTCATCCCTTTTCATCTGTGCTGTGCCTCCTCTGCATATCCTCTTATCCCTGGGTCTCACCTTTTTATCTATTTATTGCACAGCGTCTCTACTGCATTATTATAGCACCTGATTCTGCTGCTGGATGTAATCAAATTCCGTGTTTCACCAGAAAAAATACACCAGAAAGAACAGTTTAATATATGTTGCTTTAATGGCAGGGACAGAACTTTCAGGCAACTCAGAAGAAGTTGCATGGCATCCCTGAAGCTCATGTTTCAACAGTCTTTCCTAAAAGGCATCCCAAAGTCTTTTTGGAAAAAATGGAAATTTTAACTCTAAATTCTAAGATGATTTATTTGGGTACGAATTGGAAAATAGGTCTGGTGTACAGAGGCATAACCCACAAAATGGAAACCTGTGGTCTTTAACTGAATTACTTCTCCTTTGAGGAATTAAACTATTTTAGTTGGGAAAACATTTTTAGTATGGGAATAAATGCACTCATATCAAAATAACCCATTACAGCTAAATCTGTGGAGATTTGGAACATCTTTCAGATGTGGCCTAATTTATTTTAATTGAATGCTTCCCAGGAGTGCTGAAGGACTGGAAAAAAAATCGAGCAGTGACTTTTTCTATTTTCTGTCATCTTCAGGAAAGTCATTAACCTCCAAGTGAGGGGCTGTGTCACTTCAGTGTCACATGGACGGTGTTCTCTTGCTCTGTAGGGGCAGCAGGTTTGCAAGAGGAGTCGCTTTGGGCTCGAGTGCTGCAGAGCTGAGGACGTGGTTGGCTCTTCCACTGCCTTCAGATCCTGGAGAAGTGGTGGAGAGGGAATAACTGTGAGGAGCTGAAAGGGGTATGTAATGTTTCACTTCCAAACTGATCCCATCCTTCACCTGAGTGTGTTCCTGTGCCAGGCAGTCTTTGGCTTTCGAGGGAAAGTGATCTCCAAGCTGTTTCATTGCCAGGAAATTGTTAACTTATTCTCTCTGTAGAGCATTTGATGACTGAAAAAAAACCCCCTCTCACAGATGTGCAGCACTGTCTAGCTTAGTGCAATTCCTTACCCACCTGGAGAGGCTGGATTTTAATCCTTTGTTCTCCTTATTGTAATTGAAGAACAAGGGTGTAGAGAAAGAAAAAGGAATAATTAGCAGAAAAGTTGAGAAGAAAGAAGCAGCAGGATTGGAACATTTGGCTTAAAATGCAAGAAATACCTGGAAATGATGGGTTGCTGAGGTGGCTGGGGGGAGCAACAAAATGCTCTAACTCTGATTCTAGAAGCTATGTGACCAGGAACTGATGGAGATGAGAGGGCTCTTTCAGTAAGAAATGGTAAGAATTAGTGATTCAAACAATGTCTGGGAAAGCAGTGAGATCATGAAAACAGCTTCCTTGTTGTTCCAGCACACTGGGAAGGAGTCCTCCAAAAATCCTTAGTACAGAACATGAGTCCACATTCTGCTCCTCCAAGTGAGAGTGCAGACACCCAACTGCCTTGTCCAAAACTGCTTCCTTTTGCAGAAGTGCACCCAACACTTGGGTGCTTCCACAGCCTCCCCAGAGCTTCAGAGAAGAGACTTTTGTCCTTTTCTCTGATTACAGAAAGCAGATACTGCAGTGCCCAGTTTTGTTGTGTTCTCATGCTCTGATAGCTTGTTTTGCTTTGTCTCACTTATGCTGTGAAGTGCCAGTCACAGTTACCATAAGCCCTTTTTGTTGCCCCATTTGCATTTTTGACTAGCAATAATTGTCTTTTTATACTTCACGTTTTTGGTGGCACTAAAGCTCAGTGGTGTATTGTGGGCTCTTTGTTCAGCCCTACAAAGCAGTTCTTGTGTGAGCACAGCTCTAACAAATGATCTAAGCCACCCTGATACAAAAACTGTCCACAGTTGTTTTCCTCGCTCTTTTAAATAGTTTATTTTTATGTTTGCTGATAACTACTCCATGTAGTAGGCAAATTTATTTTTAGAGATGGGCTCTGTGTCTTTCCCAGCTTCTGTCAGAAGTGAAGTTCTGTTTAGCAGATGGAATTTAATTTCCTGTGGTGAGCTCTCATGGATTCCGTGTAGACTTGAGAATATGGAGTGAGTTAATGAAGGATAACTCAATTTGGGGTCAGACTCCCACTCCAATTAATCCCTGTGGGAAGGCATTAGTGCAGGACTAGTGATTCTAATGGGCATCAAGCAGCACAGCAGATCAAGGGTGCTGAGCTGAGGGGATGTGCATCCTCCAGTCCCTTTGCTAAGATGCTTTAAGTATAATTAGACTTGGGCAAACCGGGGAGGTTCTTTTCTGGAGCCAGGAAGGGTTTGCAGCCCATTCAGCCCTGCCGTGTGATAGGTAGCCAATCTCCAAGCCAGCTGTGTTTTTAAACAGAAAATTTTAGAGCTTTCCTGCAGAATGGTTGAGCTTTAAGACCTTCTTGACAAGTATTTGTCCTACAGAAGTGTGGAAGGGGATTATTTATCTGCTTTACTGCAAACGTTGACTTGTGTACTTGAGGTGGTGTTATGCAAAGCTAATCCTGGATTAGTGCCTTTCCAAGCAGGCAGGGTAAAAGTGGCTCTGGCAGTTGAGCTCCTGAAAAAAAAGCTGTCATGCCTAGGGAACAACACAGCTGAGACCCCCAGAGATGCAGGAGTTTTATGGATTGCACTGGAATTCCGTGTTGTGCACAGCCTGGGCTTTAGCATCAAACATGGAGAGCAGTTGGCATTACAATAAATGAATTTCCTTGGAGTGCAATTAAGCTGAGAGCAGAGACCAAACCAACTGAGACTTTAATGTTGAAGGCTGGATTTGCACACATTGAAAAGGGTGGATTTCAAAATGAGGAACGTGTGGCTTCCACTGAAATTTGAGGCGTTTCTTCTAATCTTTGCTGTATTTAAGTCAACAAAATGTGACTGAAGTTCCCTAAGCCAGAACACTTTTTTTTTAGTGTGGCTGTGGGTGCTCAACAGCTCTGAATAGCTTTTGCTTCCTAAGCAGCTTTCTGTGAACATCAGGCTTGCCATGTGTGGGTGTGTAATTTAAATATTGCCCTCTGCAATTCGAGCTCTGCGTGTGTAAATTCATGTGGTACACGTGTGTGTTTGTGTACATAACCTTACATTGTAGATGTTCATAAGTACTTCTTTAAATACAGATAAAAATAAGCACAAGTAAGTGCAGTCAGTAGAAACAAAACCCTCCACCATCCACCTGGACTCGCTGTCCTGATGGAATTAAGGGATGGCTGAACATTTGATCCTGATGTTGCCATAGCAACTGGCCAGTTATCCTCAGCTGAGGGCTGGGGTAGCTCCAGTGACTCCCAGAGTGTCAGGCTGCTCTAAACTCGCTTGGGGAGAGGGAGAGGTTCAAGTTTCCCTGGGCTTTGAGCAATCCCTGGGTTTCAGGGGACTGCAGAGTGATGCTGTAGAGCTCCCACTGCAGCAGCTCAGGCCTCTTGTCCTTGGCTGACTCTGGAGCCCTTGGCATTTTTTAGCTTTTGCAAAGGTGTTTTGTTCATTTTTTAGGTGGTTTGGGTATTCTGGGGTTCACGTTGCAGTGAATAAAAGCTGTAACATGCTTGAGATGAGTTTCTGCTGCCTTGTTTAAGCAGACAGATTTCTGTTTCTGCACATTTTGTGTCAGGGGGAGGTGTTGGAGAAAGGACTCCTTCCTGAGACCTCAATGCTTCTAACTACTGGATTTTAACTAAAACCTTTAATACTCAGATTCTAGCTAGCAATTTTATCTGTATTGCAAGTAATTCACAAGGCTTGTACCTGTTTAGAAAAACATCTGTCTAAAACTGACTTGTGAGACCCTGGAAATGTCAAATGCAGTATCTGAAATCTTTGAACATTTTATTGAAAAATTTGACAAAATTACTGCAGTCTGAATCCAAGGGGTGATCTCACTCCTGTTTACCAAACCTGAGTTGCTGCTTGGCTCTTAAGCCTAACATAAATCTAAGGGGAAGTATTTTTTCTGTAGAACTTTAATTTCCTCCACTGGACAGTTTTATATAACCTGTCATTTTAATACTGCACCACTTTTCTTTCCAACAAAAGCAACGTATCAAAAACTGTAAATCAGGTTTGCTTACAGGGAGAAATACAGTGCAAATAAGATGCTTTAGCTTTGTGGGACTCTCTTTTCCAAAATAAAACTCCAGAAACTGTTTTAAGATTCAAGAGAGGGTTTGTAAAACAAGGAGTCTGACTGGTTACTCTCTTCATGTTTGATTGCATAAGAATTGTCAGCTGTTCAGGGGTTTTTTTTTTAAGAGAAAAAAAAAGGCAGCTCTTGCAACATTCTGATTTATGCTGGCTCTCAGTTCTTGCATTATTTACTCTCCTGGATAAGGAAAACCACATCTATTCTTTTGGGGTTGGTTTTTTTTTTAGGGTTGATCTCTGTAGAGAGAGGCTAAACCAGCAGAGAGTATGGACAGTGTGAGCAAAGCTTCCCATCAGAGAGCTCGTGTCCTCTCAAGAGTTTGCCTTTTGTGCTTCAGAGATACCAGACTGTGCAAAACAGGACATGCAGCTCTGTATCTTGGTTACCACACTGAGGGCTAATCTTTCAGCCAGGGAGATTTTGGAGGGCTGCATGCACAGTAACAACCTGCAAAGCTTTAGTGCCAGGATGAGGAGCAAACCTGAAGCACCAATCTCAGGATGGAACTGAGGTTTGTATGAAGCTCTGCTGCTCCTGGAGCCCAAACAGTGGGTTGGGTCGTGGAAAGGGTTGTTTAAAAGAGTTTTTGTTCAGCTGTTAGAAGTGAGGGAGTTTTGTCATTTGAGTGAAAAATTTAGAACTATGTAGGTGGAAATGTTTAAATCTTTCTCACTGTGGGAATTGAATCACTTTCTCCTGGTTGATGGTGTAATGCAGGATGACTGTGAGTTGGATTTGGAGAGCTGCTGGGTGTTTGCCTGTATCCTTTGAATGTAGAGTCTTCCTAACCAGAAACACACCTTGTGTTTTTTTGGATTTTCTTCTGCTCTTAGATCCCCACACGTGACTGATCTATGAAATGGCAGAGAATGGCACAGACTGTGACCAGAGACGCATAAGAATGAGCAAAGAGCAGCACAATGGAAACTTCACAGGTAGGTAGAAAATCACTTTGTGTTCTCAGCTGGCCTGTTTGGGGTGGAAAATGACCAGCACAAGTTTGGAAAGGAATTGATGTTGGTTTTCTGTTGGGGCCAGGCTGGATGGGGCCACCTGACCCAGTGAGTGGCACCTGTGCCCATGCCAGGGGGTGGAATGAGATGGGCTTTAAGGCTCCTTCCAACCCAAATCATTCTGGGATTCTGGGACTTTACTCCCACATAATGCAAAGGGCCTCGATGCCTGAATCAATCTTGGAAACCTCAGTCAGCTCTAAACCTGAAGCCTGGAGGTTTTAGGATTTCAAAGCCATGGAATAGATTTGCACTGTGTATTCCCATTCAAGTTTCTCTTACACTCTTTTCTTCCCCCTAAAGTTCTTGATCTGTGGTTCACATGCATTTAAGCCCCACAAAGCTGATCTGGGTACCAACAGGGGCTACAGCAAAAAAAAAAATACTAAAAAAATTAAATTCTGTTGGCAGAAGTGTGGCTCTGGAAGTCAGGCTGTACAACCCCACCCTTTGGCACTGAAAAGTTAGTTCTTGGTAATAAAAATCTGTTTTACTCTGGGACAGATCCAGTTATTAGTCTCCCAATTTCTAGCTGTTCTGTTGAAATTCAATGTCACTGTAATTTATTGGTTTCAGTGGTAAATTACCAACAAAACAGTTTTAACTACTTCACCTCCTGCCTCTCCTCTGTTTTTCCTACTGGTATGTCTGAAGTAGCCTGGGGTTAATGCTTAGAACTCATGAAAAATAACCTGAAAACACTTAATGAAGATTTTTGTGTCACTGAGTTATCCGTGCTGTGTAGTAAAGCATGGAAATTATAATCATCTTTGTTCATTTCCTGTCAGCTTTGAATGTGCCAGTTCCATATTTAATTAAGTTTTGTAATCAATTGATTTCTCAAGTTGTGTGCAGTCTTACACCATTGTCTTTTACGACCTTTTACTAAAAACAAGGTCATAAAAACAAGGTTGAAACATTTTTATTACACATATTAAGCGAGAAAGATTAACTGCATGTTTGTATATATGGAACAAATTAAAGCCTTTTACTTAAAGCCTTAAATCATTCTGTAACTCTGAGGGAATGTGGATGTTCTCCAGTATTTGCCATTGCAGGATTTCTGTTAGTTCATCTAAAGCAACTGATTTTACAGCTAAGGAATACAGAGTTAAGTGGGCTGTGTGACTAATGGGATCTGCAATTTCTATGTAAATATCAGCATCTGATAAGGCAGAATGTTTCAATTACTGGAGTAAGACTGAAATAATACATCTTGGGTTACAATATGCTGGAGATCAGATTAGATTAATATTTTAAATGCAACAGCTTTTTAAAAATCTAGAATTTATTAATATTATTACAATGCAAAATAGAATACATGTGTTGTGGCTGTGTAGTAAGTGATGTTTAAACAAGTTTGGTGTCTGTTTGGATAACAAGTGTATTTTGTGATTGTTTACTGGTATTATTTTTTAAATCTTATTCCAGAATTCCTTTTCTTTAAAAGTTTAAAAATTATTACTGCTCCTTAACTTGACAACCTTTGAACAAGCCATTCTCCTCTAAAAAACCAGCTTGGGTTTGGAGGTTTATTCATCTGATCGTGAGCACAAAATAACACCTGGATTAGAAAAGCCTTTTTGTGTCCTTGCCTGGCAGTGAGCAGGGCCTGGGCTGGGTGTGAGCTCAGTTCCAGGCAGGGCTGGGCTCCAAAAGCAGCTCCTTTCCACGGGAGGAGTTTGGGAGAAGCTGGGCAGGCTCCTGGCTGGGAGGGCAGGTGCTCTTATCCAGTTACACCGAGGAGGGGGGATAAAGAGCACGTGTAATTCCATCTGCTTCCAGCGCAGGAGGCTGGGAATAGCTCTCCTGGAAATGAACCAACTCAAAAGTTCAGAGTGAAATGTCCCTGCAGCGGGTGCTAAAGCCACGTTTGACCTGGAGTGGTGGCTGCTTTTAGCTCCTCGGGCAGTGCCCTGCAGAAAGGCTGCTGGAGGTGCCAGGCCTGCTGCACCCTGGTTCCCTGAATGCCTGCCAGAGCAAAGCACTGCATTTCTTGGGTGTCACCTGATTCCTGAGGCACTGGCAGCAAATGCTTTGGGATCAGGAGGAAAGATGACTGAGAGCTCACGTTAACTTCCTAACAAATAAAAAAAAATCAGTGTATTTTTGGGTGGGATAGAACCTGACCTGCCAGCCTGTGCTTTTACATATTTCTTTTGCTTTTCCTTTGCAGATTCCTCTATGTTGAGTGAGCGGAAGCGAAGGGAGCGAGAGGAGAGGTTGAATATTGTACTGTGGAAAAAACCGCTTGTTACCTTGCAGTATTTTTGCCTGGAAGCTCTAATAAACTTGAAGGAATGGACCATAAAGTAAAGATCATTTCTTTAACTTCTACTAAGCGTTCTGGGGAAACCCATGCTCTGATTCAGTAGGTCATTCTGACATCTCACTTTCCCTGATGATTCACAACTTGAAAACTGTTTTTTTCAGAGAACGTGTGTATTTTTGTCCCTTAAAGGTGGCTGCTGGAACATCCCACGCTGGTAGCCGTGCACTCAGACCTTCTGCCTAAATTACATAAGTGCAGCAAGGTGTTTGGGGGAGAAAATGGCAAACTGCCTTTCTGAAGAGTTGAATATTCCAATTTGAAGGAGTGGGACAGCGTTTAGGGACCCTTAAGGCAAGGGATATTGTAGTTATGACTGCAGTGTTAAGCACTGACCTACTAATGCAGGTGTTGGTATCACTGTGTAATCTTCAAATAGCTCAGCCAGGGCAGAGATCAGGGTTATGTGGAGCTTGCAGTGATGTTTATGATGCTGTAAAGAGGACTTTGCTTCTCTGTGGGCCCTTTTACAGCAGGAAATGATTTATTAAAGCACTTTCCCTGAGTGTTATTTTCACACTGGATAAAATCAGCTTTTATTCCAGTGAAAGAATTTGTGAGGAGCAGTCCTGCCATTCCCTGCTAGTGCTGAAATGCAGAGCCAGTTCTTAAGGCACAAGGCCCAAGGGTTTAGGCTGCCAAAACATGAGTACAATTTGCAATGAAAATGCCAAGAGTAGCAGCCATCCAGTGCTTGTGTTGGTAACTGGGCTCTGTTGTGCTTGGGATTGAGTTCACAAAGCTTTTCCCAGTCAGGAGACAGGATCTAATGTCACCTTGGGTGACTCCAGCTGTTTGGCTGCTCTTCTGCAGGGTGAGCTGAGCCTGGTGCTCTGGGTTGTGCTCTGGGCTAGGCTGGAGGTGCTGGCAGTTCAGATTTACTGAGAGAAACTTCTGGTTTCCATTTTCTTTTGAAATTATTTCTATGAAAAATACGAGGTTTGTGTAGTGTAGTCTTAATTCCCTTTTACACCCCACACCCCCCAAAAAACCTAACCCCCAAGCCTATTTATTTTATTATGTGCATTCTTTCAACTACCATTAGGAATTGTCTCTGAGAATCGTTTTACTGGGTCTGACATCTGTTATTTCTGACAATCTCCAAGCATTCATTTAAACTAAGCAGAAATAACATGTGAGGATTTATTTTAAGACCTCAAATCTTATTTGGCTTCCTAGACATCCAGTTCTGTTACAGATAGCACTTGCCTCCTTTGCTGAGCAGCACATTCAGTTGTCTGGCACTCCCCTGACAGAATCTTTATAGAAAATAACCCTGACTATTACAAGCTATTAAGTTGAGACCTCAGATTGACTCTTAATGATCTGTGTTCCATTGCATAAATTGTGTTTTGAATGACAATCATTTGAAAATTCAATTGTCGTACTAATGTAAGCAGCACTAACTTTAATTTTAAAATATTTGGAGTGCTCTTTTCAGTTTGCTTAATATGAAATATTTGTGACTGTTTTCCCTCTATTATGTCTCACATTTCTGTCTTTTTCTGTCTAAATAGATAAGTTACATTCACAGTTTGCTATTATAGCCTGGGAATTTTAAGTGATGCTAGCACTTGCTTTTTTATATATCATTAGGTGACAGTGTAACAGTGTTTTCTGAAAAATAATAAATGTATTTGCTGATCTACTGTGTGTGGCCACATACACATCAAGCAGGAAAAAACCAGTAAAACCAAACACGCTCAAAATTATTTGGTAGCAAATTACTTTGGAAAACACTTTTTTCCCTTTACTCACCTAATGCTTCAGAGTTACCTAAAATATATTTATTAAATTTGGAGCTGTTACAAGATACTCATTTTAATAGATGAGGGGAAACAAAATAATGTAAAGATGTGTTCCTGTGACTGTCGCTGTGGAGCTGCCCAGCAGCACAGTTGGAAATCAGCACTTCTGAATTCCACCCAGCTCGTCCTTGCCCAGGGCCAGTGCAAGGCCTGCTTTGCTCTGTGCTTGGCCACAGCTGCTGCTCAGGGTCTGGGTCTGACTCTTGGCTCCAGAAGCTGAATTGTTTTCAGCTTGTGTTTGTTTTCAGACAGTTACTTTGTTTTTCTTTATTAAAAAAAAAATTTAAATATGCGTGGCTGAACTTTGATCTCGCTTGACAGCGAAGCAGAGATTTTTTTCCCTAAAGAGTAAAGGCTCCCCAGATATTTTCTTGGGAGGTTTACACTTCTATTAGAGCAAACTTTTCAGCTGTCATTGTCCCTGCTGAGTACATCCAGGCAGCCCCAGTCCCCAGGGGTAACTGAGTTACTTTGAAATGCCTCCTCAATGATGAAAAACCCTAATTTGCCATTTGTCTTTAAGATTGTGGCGTCGGCGAGGCATCCTGGTGTGTGTGTTGCTGGCACTGGCAGTGCTCACAGCCATGTACTACATCGAAGGAGCACATCAACAGGTACCACCTCTGCTTCCCTGGCTGCCTCACACTCCCTTCCCTGTGCTGGGAATTGAATGAATTGTGCTGGCATCTCCATGAATTTATAATGTGTCTTTTGAACTGCTCACTCCGGGTTTGTTTCTCATGTTGTGACTGCTCTGTTGGCTGTGCATGAGCTGTGTTTCAGAGGTGGGGAGGGATGAGCTGTGTCATTTGATAGGTTCTGTTAGATCTGGAGGTGTCTCATCTGTTCCTGAGTAAAGCACACCTCGGGTGCTGCAGCACTCCTTCACAGCTGCTGTCACCAAGCTTTTAATAGGGGTGGGAGCTCTTGAGGGAAAATGTTATCCTGAGTTGTGGCAGAGCTCCCTGCTTCCCAGGAAATGATTCTTGTGTTTCTGTGAGTCTCCTGCCCAGCTGGGACAGGCACATATAGAGATAGAACAGACAACCAGCATTTTAATGTTTTCTTAAAAGTAACAAACCTGCTACTCACTGCTCCAAGATCCAAGATCCAACAGACTCACTGGGAGTGCAGCTGATTTTATTCCTTTATTTAAGCTTTATTCAGACAATTCCCTGAGCTGCCTGGGCTCTGCTAGACACTGGGGCTTGTTCCTCATGGGCCTGTTCTGGATTTCAACCCCTCCTGCTATTGAACCTGAATTTTCATCTGTCTCCTTGGAAACTTGCTGATTCCAAGATGTGGGTTTTTTTCTTTTGAAAGTGCACTGTTTTCTCTACATGTCTGTGCTATAACTGTAATAAATTGCAAATAGAAGTATCTAGGATTCTAGTTCAGTCGTTATAATCCAGATAAATGTCTGTGCTAGCTTGTAACTTAATCTTCTCCCTTGGAGATATCATAATTTATCTTTTTTTTTTCCTTTTTGTGACTTTCCTTGCTCAGTATGTGCGGTACATGGAGAAGAAGTTCTTCTGGTGTGCCTACTGGGTAGGACTGGGCATTCTCTCCTCTGTTGGGCTTGGAACAGGTCTCCACACCTTTCTGCTCTACTTGGTAAGGATATTTCCACACCATGTCCTTTTATGAATTGAGTACTTTAATTGTTGCACATTTAAAAATATGTAAATAAATAATTCTCTGCAAGTTTGAGACATTAAATACTTCTAAAGCTGGTGATCTGGTGAATGCTGCTCATGTTCTACACTGCATCACCTTGTTCTGTAGTTTGTAAGCTCTGTGTTTATTGAACTGTGGATATTGGCCTGCTGTTGGTTAATCCTCACTTAGAAACAATGAGCCAAATCTGCAAGCTCTATCCTCTAATCTCCTCATTTAAATGAAGCATTTTCTGCTGTGTGCAGCTCAAGTGTTTCCATTTAAATTTTTTCGGAGTATTTTTTTAGTAGCTTAAAATGATCATTTTTCTAACTGGAACCACAAAAGTAGGCAGCTGGTTTAAAGTTCAGTCTGTATTAATTTTGCTTTGGAAATAATAGCAAGAACAATGTTTTTCTATGAAGATAAAATATCTTATGAAAATTTGCATGATGTTGTTTATCTCAACTTAGCTATGAAAGTCAAGGAGATGTTTGGGTGTGTTTTGCTTTTGGCCATTGGATTAGTTCCTGGTTTATGAAACCACTGTCCTGGATTCAAGAAAAGGATTCATGGCCACAAAATAATTAAAACCAGTTCATGCAACAAATGTCATCTTGTATTTGGAACAATTACAGATGTTTACTTTCAGAGCTGCTTTAATCATTAACAATAACACAGAAAGCACTACAAGAAACTCCTGCCTTTCCCCCCAGCAGGGCAGTGCCTGGGAGATGGAATGGCATGGGATGAGTAGCCTCAGATTTACTCCTAGTGGAGCTTCTGTCCTAAAGACTGTGTAAGGAATTCCTGCTAAACAAAACCAAGTTTGTGCATTGAGCACTCCAGGCTACTCTAAGATGATTTTGGCACATGAAATCTTCCTGAGACAGCACCACTTCTTTTTTTAAAGAAGGTGGAACGAGTTAACCTTTCTTCTACTCTGTATTTAAAAATCCAAGTGCTTAAAGAGTTCTAAATTACTTCAGTGTAGAAAAATTAAATTCCATAATACATCACTTTGATGATCCTGTGGGGCATGTGAACCTTGTGGATATACTTAGGCTATGACCTGAGCTGACACTGAAATAATTTATAGAAAATACAACTTCTCAGTTTGTTTATCAGTATAACTTATGGTGGGTCTTTGGGAGGTGAACCGTCTTCCAAAGATTACAGGCAGGTGTCACCCAGGAAAAGAAAATGATTTTAATATTGTTAGGGAAGGTATTTATTTGGAACATAAGAGGGAAGGTTTCACATAACTTTGTTAGGAGGGACAAACAGACTGAATAGGTTACACTGAGTAATTAGAAGGTGGTTATAGAGTAAAATTAATAAAAATGCACCATCAACATTGAAAGTGTAATACTACAGGAGAAATACTGGTTTGCTTTAAATATATGAGGCAGATAAGTTCCTGTTACACTGAGGGAATTCCGTGAAGGCAGTGAGTGTAGGAAGAAAAAGAAGCCAGGATTTGCTTCCCTTTTTTTTCTCCTGAGCAAGATTTAGTGATTAGCATCGTCTGCTCAGGTCGATTAACACCTTTTGGGCACTGTCTGAGCACCTCATGATTTATACCTCGGTGGAACCCACGCGGTTGTTGCCACTAGATGGCAGAGGGAGTGTAAAAACAGCACTTCCTGGCCCTACCAAACCATGTTTCCTTTTTAAGTACCTGAACTGTTAATATTCTTATCACTGCAGCTGTATCAGCAAGGTGTACACGGAATATGTTATCACTGTAGTAAAACAGTGCTTGATACCTGCTCGGTTTGAGCTGTTGTGAGAGGGAACAAGGAGTACTAACATGAGGCTGTTGCTGCGGCTTTTAGCGGTGAACTCTTTTCAGAGAAGTGTTCTGGATTTAACCCATCTGGAAACAATGCAATTAGAAGCTCCAGCTCTCAAAGGGAGGAGTTGTAACTATTTTGCTTTGTTATTTGTACAGCAGTTCCCTCTAAAAGTAGAAATATGACACATTAAGTGGGGCTCTCAATATTAACTTCTGCATTACCGTTGATCTACTTTTCATGTGCCATATTCTTTAATTATATTCCCTCATTATGGTAAAACTTATTCTTCTATTGACTCAAAGAAATTAAAAGTTACAAAACAAATCCTCCCCTGCTTTAGTGCCTGGATTTACTGGCAACAGAGAATAGACCCAGTAAGTGCTTTCAAATTGCTTTTAATTAATTGCTCATTTTAAAGCTGTATGTACAGGGAGATTGTTGGGAATGCAATTACATGCTGGGAGAACAATGCCCTTGGGCCCACCCATGTGGTGCTGAGCTCTGCTGGGACTTGCAGCATTGTCTGTGCCACTGAGGGCACGTGGAGGAATTGATGGCATGTAGGCACCTGCTCAGGCTCCTTCAGCTGTCACACAGGTGCATCTGAATTAAATACACCGGATTATCCATTTACTGGATATGGCCATTCCCAAGCCCTGGAAGTGGTTATGCAATGGCTGCAGCATATGAATGACTCTGATGTTTGCTTTCCCTGGCCTGCTTAGCTGTTTTTCCAGTGTTGAAAACTGTCATTTGTCTGGATCCTTCAGAGCATCTCTCACCAGCTGCTTTTTTGGAGTTGCATTCCGGTGCCAGGAGAGATCCCAGGCTTAGCTGGGAAGAGAGTACTTGGAAACAGTTTGCTAAAAGTAGAATTGACAGTTTAAAGCAGCCTTAGTGTGGGAGGGGTGTTACTGCATCAGGATCATTTCGGTTCACATCTGATTGGGATTTTTTTGGTCGCCAATCCTTGGTGCAAGAGGGGCAAGGTTGAATGTGTCAGTTTGATACCAGGCTTTTTATTGCTGTTCCTGTGATTCGAGAGCTTTCTACACAGGACAAAGGGCCTGAACATTGTCTGATGTGTCAATTCCTAGTTTAATGCTGCCTCCTTAGTTGTTGCCAGCACTAGATGTAAAATCTGACATGGCATTTTGGGAAACAATTCTCATGCTGTAGTTGGCACTGAGCTAAGGGCTGGCACAGAGCAGATCTTCAACGCAGGAACAGGGAAGCAAGCCACTCTTCCAAGAATCCTTTCCATTCTGACACTTTCAAAACAAGTCTGCTGGCTTATTTTCCTGAAGCCCATTAAAGGTTTTTCACAATTCTTTAAAAACAACCCTTAAAAATAGTAATCATGATGTGGTTCTGTAGGAAATAAAATATTATGATTAATGACTCTAAATACTGCTTTTAGCAGCACATGGCTTTTTCCTCGGTCCTGAGATATTTTCTGTTGGTGGTAGATTAAAATATGAACAGCATGAATCACCTCATTACCAGCAGAGGATGGTTGAGGGTAATCATGAGGAATTTTTTTGTGTTTGTACATCTCTGAAGGATCTTTGCTGCCGAAAATGAATGAATGAGGTGGCGGTGCCGGAGCAGGGGACAGTAGGTGGAGTGCTGGGTTGGGATCATGGGCTGTGGCCATCCCCACCCAACCCTCTGCCTCGTGCTTTGGTTTCACTTCAGCTCTAAAAAAACGGATTGTCGAAGATGTGGCCAAAAAACTGTGCTTTAAAATGAGTGGTTGAGGGTGGGTAACATCCCCCCTTCCCTGGGGATGTGAAATCCCTGAAGGGATGAATGGCACCGAATTCCTCACCGGTCAGAGCTCTGGCTCTTCGCATTGTTTGTGTTTTTGTTGCTTAAATGTGGATTCTGTTTGCTGCTGCTGGAGCCGAGGGGGCAACTGCTGAGGGGGTTTGTGCTGGTGGCCGGGCCCTGGGCGAGCACAAACAGGAAATATGAGGTACAATAGCCATGGTTGTGCCGAGGTCACACACCAGCCCGGATATTTCAGCGCTGGAATATGTGGGTTTGCCAGGAATTCTTACAGGGCTGCTCGGCAGCAGGGTGGAAGAGGGCACAGCAAAAATAAAGAGCAGAAAAGTGCCTTTAAAGAGAAAAGCGTGTCAGAAAGGCAGTGCTCTTATTGCCAGTGCTGCCCTAAGAGAGCTGGGCTGGGTTTGTCTGGGTTTGAGGGCTCAGCATCTCACTTTCATTCTGATTTGGTTCCCCTCACCAGGGGTCACATTCTGGCCTCTCCAAACAGTCACAGTTTGCAGCTGAAATGAGTCCTGTGTTGGCCCTACCCAAACTGGTTTAGGTTAGAATTTGACGATTTAAAAGCCAGACACTTGTGCAATAATGAATCCATTATCTTGGGGAAAAAAAAAAAAGATGTTGGTGGTGTAAATAATTTTAAAAAAACCAAACCCACACAAATAAACGGTTTCCTGTCAGGACTACTGAAAGCTTTTTTAAGTCAAACCTAATTCCTTTTAGTTCTCTTGTTCTGGGCGCTGAGCTTGTAAGAGGACTCATAATAAAAATTACTTAAGTCCTTCTTAAAAGAGAAGCTCTCAAAACGAGGCTTACTCCACTTTTATGAAGTAGACAGAATAATTTAGAAACCCACACGACTTATTCTCTTTTTTTTTTCTCCATTTACTTCCTCGTGACTAATATAGGAGTATTTTCATAGTAATTATCAGCTTCAGGAGAGGTTTTGCTCTTTCCACGCAGATCATTCAAAACTATTGTGAGTAACCCAGAAAATGATGGTTCTGTGTGTAAAGGAAAAAGTGAGAAACAAAGGCTGAGCTGCCTCAGCCAGGTGGGAGGGTGCAGCAGTGCTCCCCTTCCCAGGGCTGAATTCTTTTTGTGAAGTGAGGTGTTCATTTCCAGCCCTCGCTGTTCTCCAGTTCACACGTCAACTTGCAAGCCTAAAACAAAGGATATACAAAAAGGGTTCTGTCTAATACCTGTGCTCAGATTACTGCTATTGAATTGCTGAGGTGGCTGAAAGAAAAACACGTGGAGGGTGCAGAAGGCAGAAATGAATTCTAAAATAAGTTGAAATGGAGCCTGCTGGTGTGAGGGTCGTTTTTGTCTCTTACTCTGCCATTTGTTTCTTTCCTGTCTTTAAACTACTTCCTCCAGCTGTCCTGAGCTTTCTACAATGAACTGAAATATCCTGGAAGACTTGAATCAACATAAAACTTTTTTAAAAATCATTTTTGCAATTATCTCACCAGAAACTGCTGCTCACAGCTCACCTGGTCTGTGTTCTGCTGGAAACTGCAGTATTGATATTGATATTGATATTGATATTGATATTGATATTGATATTGATATTGATAATGCACTGATGAACTGGGAGGGTCTGCTGAGTTAACTGGACACTGCTGCTAAATCAGTTGTGCAATCTTGAGTGTTTCTTAAATCTTCTGGTGGCTCGCTTGCATTTTAAAAATCTGAGGTGAAAAGTGGTGTTTTCAAGGAGAAAACCTTCATTTGAAGCCTTGGTGCCTCTAAGTGCCCCCGTTGTTGTGTCAGATACCTGTAGACCCCTACAGAGAGTAAACCCAGCACTGCTGGTTTAGCTCAGACTGTGCCAGAACAGTCCCGTGGGGTGATGGAGGAGTTAATGGGACAATGGAGGAGTCAATGGGACAATGGAGGAGTTAGTGGGACGATGGCTGCACCCTTTTCTTCCTCCTGAAGGTTGATGGACTTTACCTTTTAGGAGCTGACGCCCTGTTTTCATTATCTGCTCTCCACTTCCTCAACGTTTGTTCTGTCAGATCTCTGCCGGGAGGGCACATTGTGCTTTCTCCTCATTTGCTCCCTTGCAGTTTCTACATTTTTTTTTTTTTTTTTAATGCACAGCTTGAACTTTATACTTTTCACGTCTTGTTTCCTGGAGCAGGTTGGAAATAACGATAATTGTGCAAAACGATCTCTAATTGGAGATTCTAAAGCCAATCACCACTGCTGGTAGCAATTTGAATAGATGCTGAGGTTTATTCTTCAGAAATGAGTGGATGGCTTAGGGAAGGGCAAAGAGGAAGCACTGGCAGAGTATTTTATTAATTTATTATTAGTTTTCTGTCAGCACGAGAGGATGAATTTAGATGCTTGCAATTGTGCCCTCCCCTGACATGAGTCTGTCTGCTCCTTTAGAAAGTAGTGGGGACACAGCCTTAAAAAACATCTGCTTTTCATGTTATTCCTCAGAGCAGCACCGTGGCCCTTTACACAGGTAGTGGTACCATGTGCTGCTCCCTCAGTGGTTCTTGTTTAGTCAAATTCAGAGTTTGTGGCCGATCATTTGGAATTTCCATCAGCTCTGTGCTGTGGGGCAAGGTTTGGCTGAAGTGGGAATAGAAACCTACCCGCAGCCACGTGAGTGTAAAATTAATATATGGCTTGAAATGCTCTGAAGGTCTTCTAAACCCAGCCCTGACCACTTTGATGGATGTTTGTGTCACTTGAGGATGCTCTAGGTACAGGAAGGATCCTCCATCCCCAGCCGTAATTTGCAGCCAGCATCACATACTAGACGTTATAAACTCGTGAGACATTTTAATCTCGTAACACAGACAGACAAACTGGACATATTTACCAGCCACCTCCAGACCAAGCTTCTCCCTCTTAATCACAGAGCACTTCTCTTTGTGGGTAGTTGTTCACCGCTCTCAGAGAGAGATAAAAAAGATGCTGTAACGTGGTGTGACTTTCTGGAGAGGTGTAATGACTTCGTGGATAAGTATGGGATGAGTCGTGGCCTGGGGCACCACTTGCAGGATGTTTCCCATGAGAAGCAAGCTTTTGTTTTTCCAATTTATCTCCATCAAATACATCATGACATGTTCCCCCCCCTGTGCAAGGGCTGAGTCTTGAACCCAGTCTGAAAAGCAGCGTATCCATGGAGGAAAACAGATTTTTAGTGCATTAAGTTCAGCAAGGAGTTCAGGGTAATATTTTTCTTGCTGGCAGACGTATCACTTTTCTTTGAGAAATGTTTCTAAATTAAAGCCAGTCTAAAATTATGTATTCCCCCAAAATAAAAGGTTAAAATTAGATGTGGTTGTTCTTGTATCACTTGAGCAGCCTGGCTGTTCTGTGAAGGGGCATGTGAGAAACCAACACTTGATACAGGATTTGTTTGGAGCTTTAATTGACTTCCCAGTCCAGGTGCTCAGAATGATTAATAATGTGAAAATGTCATTCATTTTTAATTGGATATTCAGTCACTTTTCCTTATGGTAAAGACTTTCTGCTGTAAGAATTATACGGATCAGCATGTTTTTAAAGATTTTAACTTGTGATTTTTTTTACATGTGGCTGCTGTCTCTTTCTACTTCCACAGATGAATTTCCAAGCTAATTTATAGATAAAAATACTCTACTTTCTAGAAATTTCATAATACATAATTTTAAATAACTTATTTCTGAGGATTAGCTATGCCATTCCAACTTGGGCGCCTTCAATCACTGGAACAAAACTCCTTTGAAAGCCTGTGAGTTCAAGAGTTCGAAATTACCTTCTCTGAGACATTGGGCTTGTGCAGGCAGGGATTTCCAAACTCCCCTAAACTGCTGTTGCTAAAAAAATAGATTTATGTTGAGTTCATCTCGATGACCAAATCTTGTCTTGTTTGATTTGCAAATTGTACAGATATTTCTAACACATCACATTCCGGCCTGACCACAGGCTCCTTCTGGTCGTCAGCAGTGGCAAGCGAATGCTTCTCACCCGAGTCAGCAGAATGCTTCTCAATTTCTTCTCTGCTATCCTTTGTTAGTGCCTCCTGCAGCTTAAAAGGGAAAAAAAAAAAATCATTGGAAGAGGGTGAGGGAAAGACAGTTGTTGTTCAGGATCTTACATGCCTTGAGTTTCGGTGACTTCTCCCAGTTTGGCAAGGAGCACATGGAAATCGCCTGGGATTTAGTGTCTGGTGTGATGGGGTTTGAAGCAGTTTTGCAAATGCCCTTTTCAAAGGTAGAGCTGCAGTCACAGTCCAAGGGGGGACATCTGAGAGGACTTCCCCAAGTGTTGAAACAAACTGAACTATTGCAGAGAGGCAAAACACTCTGTATTTCCTGCGGCCCCACACGGAGGAGGAGGAGAGGGTGGAGGAGGTGTTATTTGTGAAGAGGATTAAAAAACTGGATGAGAATGAATCCTCCTGGGTATATCGTCAGGGGTTTTCCAAAGGTGGCACCTCGAGTCCATTTGGAGCTGGTTCCCTGCTCCATTCAGAGTTAAACCATCACTAAATAGAAATGAAATATAAATGAACCCCCCTAAGCCTCCCGCTCCTCCTCCCATCCCTCTGCAGCCCTGGGCCTGTTCAGCCAAGCATTGTTTGGAGGTGCTTGGTAACCAGGGCTTTGGAGAAACTCCAAAAGCAGATGTTGGGGGTGTTGCTCTGAGCCTGCCAAGCCTGGGACAGTGTCCCTGTGACCCACAGGACACCCGGACACGGGAGGAGGACACGGGATTGCTCCGCTTCCCTTCGGCTTGCTCCGGTTCCATCCCACACTTCATCACTCCAAACGAACCATTTGCGCTTTATTCCTCATTCCAGTTCAAATGTGGCTTCTGTGGGTTCCATCACTCCAACTTTTTTCCATTATAGAATTGTTTACATTGCTCTGGGAGAGTTCTCTTCCCTTGGCGTGGGCTTCAGGTGGCCATTCACAGCTGTTTTGTGAAATGCCTTTTTTTTTTCCATTGGCTACTCCCTGGGAAATTTTGCCTTTTGGAGACATTTGTTGAGACTGGGAGGGCTCTCTACAGGAGAGTTTTGAGGTTGTTCAGCCACTTCCAGGCTGGCAGCTCTGCTGGGAGAAGTTCCTGCAGCATCTCCAGCTGGGCATTTTGTCCTTGTGTGCTCCCCTGGGATTTTAGGATCTGCTTTATCCACCCTGGGTGTATTTTAGGAAGAAATTTGGGTGCTGGAGCCTTGCAAGGGCTGGGGGCTGCTTCTCACTACTGATAGTAACAATTAAATTTGTCTCTTGCTATTCTAAATAAGCTGGCTGTAGTTACTCTGTGCTATGGTGTGTATTCCAAATTTTGTGGAAGTGAAAGCCACACCTCTGGATTCCCACAGGTATCTCACTGCCTTGGCCATGGCCTCAAGGGAGCCGAGGGAATGGTCATTTACAACTCAAACAGGGGGGAGTTTCCTCCATGCAAATCTGCCTTTCAGGACAGTTTCACTGCAAATTTCTGCAGGTGAAAACAATTAATTTTAGGATGATGGCTTGAGACCCTTTTTTTTGTCCCAAGGTAGCTGTCAGACCTAGGGAGGGGCAAGCAGGGGATGGGGTTAAATTCCCCAAGTTTCAGAATGCGGTGGAGAAAGAGGTTCCTGGGTTTGCCATAAATATACTTTACAATTTTAGGGAAGTTTCAACTCTCTTTGCATCTGCCCTCAATGAGTAAAATAGAGAGATATTATTTATTTAGCTCTGAAGCTGCTGGGGACAGGGGTGATCTTGCTACAGGTACCAAGAAGTTTATTACCATTGGGGCCTACAGAAATATTGATAATATAAATTATTACTCATTGGTTCATTCTCCCAGTCTTTGTTCTCCCTTCCATATCAAAATCACTCTTGTGTATCCATTTCTGGATCCCCTCTTTTTCAGTTTTATTTCAGTGAACCTTTTCTTCTCCCCAAGAGAGACTGTGCCTCATTTTTCATCTCACAGGCTTTGTATTTCTGCAATCCAAAATACACCCAAGCACGTGGAATTAGTCTCCTGTAAAGTAACAAGGATTAAATAAAAGAATATTCTTGCTATCAGAGCAGCTTGTCCTTTACCAACTGCATGCCAGAAGAATGGGTTTATTTTGAATTGTCTGCACATGACAACAGTAGTTGCAGCTGCCATACAGAAAATATAACTGGTGTTTTATTTCAACTTTCTTAATTCACTGCCACTGAAAAATTACAGTATTTACTGTAATTGCCTCAGTCCAGAGCTCTGAAGTGTTGGTGAGTGAACCCCATCTTCCCAGCAAATCCAGGAGTGAAGGAGCTTCCCCTTTTGTGTGGGACCTGCTGTGGAATTTCACCCTTTAATGTGCAAATGAAGCTTTTTGGGGCTGGATGTGTCCCTGGCTCCCGCATTTCAAAGGGAGCTCTGGGAGCTCCCTGTGCAGGGAAGGGCAGTGCTCAGCTCTGTCACACTTTTCTCTCTGTTCTGTAATAAATTTAGCTTTGATTTTTTTGGGTGGTATCAAACTTCCTTACTGCTCTAATAAAATGAAAATAAATTAAGATTGCAGATAAAAACATAGAAGAAAATTGCTGGCAATGTTTCCCAACACGATGTCAAAACCCATCAAATAATGAATAGCAGAAGTTAAGGTTTGTGTAATTTGTTCTGCACTTAATGAAACTTTTAGATTTATTTAAATCTGTGGTTTCTACACAAAGACCTCCGTTTAATGTAGTAATTTTAATTTTTTTCCCTTCCTTCTTCCCTGGACAGTGTTTCCATGACCTTTGTTAAGTGATTGTTTTTTAGCTACAATGTCTGGTGTTCAAATTGTTTGAATTGCTTCTCAATTCTTTTGTATAAAAATAATGGCAATTCTTTCAGGTTTTTAAACTATGTAGCAGTTCATTTCTTGAACAGATTTTTATGCTCGTTTTATTTGGAGGTCTGTCCAAAAAAATCTTTCAGTGTAAGATGGAGACTAAAATTAATTCAGTTAAATGGTATTTAAATAATGTTTAAGTTTTGAATGACATTTCAAACCATTTTTAGCAAACAGCAGTGAGGTCACTCTCTTGTTTACTCAGAAAAAACAGACACAAATTAAACAACTGGCTGTTGGAGAAAAATAAGTTAAGAAAGTCTGCTGCAAGATGTCATTAAACCCAGTCATTAAAAAAAAATCAATATATAATTTAAATGCCTAATCCTCTAAAAGCAGCAGTAGGGAAAACACCTCCTCTAATAAAGCTGTAGGTCATAAATACCTTAAGGAGAACATTGTAAAATATTTGAAAATTCCTGGGTTTTTTAAGAGGTAAGGATTTTTTTTTTTCCCTTGGCAACCTCCTTAAGTGGCAGGGCAAAAGCTGAAAAGCTCCTTAACAATTCAGTGGCTCAAAAGAAAGATTGAATTTTTTTAAAAAGTACATTAATGGCTCAACATTGCAATTCAGATGGTCTAAAAAAAACCCAACCCAACAAACCAGCATTTTACATAAATAACATTATCAATGGCCAAAGTGAGAAGCACTAACCTTTAGCCTGGGGACAACTGGGGGGGGCTGATTGGAACTTTTATTCTAACATAAAATTGAAATGTCTTTGGATTTTTTTTTTTTTCAGGGTCCACACATAGCATCAGTCACTCTTGCTGCCTATGAATGTAACTCTGTGAATTTCCCTGAGCCTCCTTACCCGGATCAAATTATCTGCCCTGATGAGGAGACAACTGAAGGCTCCATCTCCTTGTGGGCAATCATCTCAAAAGTCAGGCTGGAAGCCTGCATGTGGGTAAGGCTTGTTTAAAAAAACCAGCAATTTCCATTGATGTATTTGATTTCTGTGGCCAGCAATAGACAAAAATTCCTGAATTAGCAAAATAATGATGGTTTACACTGCCCGAGGTAATGTGAAAAGTTGCCTTCCTGGCGAACCTTTTAGCCCTGATAATTTTAATGCTTTAATAGGATATTTTTTATCAGCTGCAGTGCTGTTTGCTAAATACCAGCAGAAAACTTGAAGGCTGTTGATGTAAAAGGCAGATTTTAAGCAGGGTGTCTGCACCCCAGATGATCTGGCAGACCCTCTCAGGTCTAAGCAAGAAATAATTTCAAAAATTTTGGGCCTTTAACACAAGTGAAGCTGCAGTTCCTCATCAGCAGGACTCAGGCCCTCGTCTCACAGCTTGTTCTTGGCTGCATCAGTGAATTGGATTCAATAAAAAAGTGTTATTTTGCACAATTTCACATATTTTATTTCTGTTTCTCCGCCTGTTTCCACATTTCACTTAAAAGCTGACCTGCTTTTCCTGATTAAGTGAATCAGGGTCTTAGGAAACGCTGTCATTGGAACTTCCTTTCCGTTTTCCTCTTTTTTTTCTCTCTGCAGCTTCTTGTAGAAGTTTAATTTTGGAGGACTTTGGTCAGCTAAGCTGTTTTTTTCATCACATGTGGATCATTTTAAATTGCAGTTTACACAGATGCATCTGCTGTGAACTACATGCCAAATAACCTTTATGTTGCTGCTGACTTCCTGTCCTAGCTGATGATTTAATTACTAAATTCTTGGTTGTCCAATTGAAAGGCAGAGAAAGGAAATTCTAAAAACAGTATCTGATGCCTGCCCTGGTGTTCTTTAATATATCAGGCAACTGGTCACGACAGTTTTTTAAATATCAGCAGTTGTGTTAGTTACAAAAATTCCAGTCAGGTTGTGTGAATTTACAGACTAAAGTCAAAATAGAAGCAGAGCAAGTGGACTCACAGCCCTGTCAAAAAGCAAAGTACATCTTAAATGTCTCTCCTAATGAGAGGCCAGAATTGCCTGAATGCTCAATAAGTAGCTAAACATACAAATACTTACAAGACTATAAATATAGATAAGATTTCTCTTTGTTTTCCTCCTCTGCTGAAATCTGTTTAATGGAGACAAGCAATAAAAATGGCATTTACAGCTACGTTTCTAGGGTTGCAAAATAAAAATGCAGCTGAGGGTAAACATCTCTTGCTTCATCTGCAGCACGTAAAAACTGAGCTATGAGGAGAATTAAGTTTAGAAATGAATTAACAGAGTTGCAGCCTCTGGAATCTCATGTCCATGAGGGAGAACAGGCAGTGCCTTCGTGGTCTGAGCTGCGTTCCTTGGATTAGATTAGGGAAGGACAAGGGAATAGGAACATTTGTATCCCACTTTTTCACCCTTTCCCCCCCTTCTTGAAATTCACTGTCAGCTACCTTTGCACTGACCTCTGTCTCCTCTGGGTTTTCCCTTGGGAGCATCCTCTGTCTACCAGTGGTGTCTCATGTAATGTTATGCTTTCTTGGAATGTTTCATGAGTACATAAACATTGCTTGCTAATTTCCTGTAAGCCAAATCAAGTTGGCAATTGCTGCTGCTTCTTCCAGCGTGTGTTTCTTTTGTCCTAATTCCAGCTCACTTCTTATGGGAGCTGTTAAAGAGACTTATTTTTGCTTCTGTCACTCTTACACCAAATGTCCACTTAGCAAAGATAATGGGGACTTCCAGAAAGTGAAAAGGCTGATTTTTGCAAATCATCCCAGGATGACTTTGCAGAGCTGTGACTGCCCAGGCTGAGCATCCTGTGGGGTGAAATGTGAGGATTTATCTGCACAAGGGGTTTCACTCAGGTCACAAAACCATCAGCA
The DNA here is from genome assembly GCA_013398115.1 of Falcunculus frontatus. Classification (NCBI taxonomy): domain Eukaryota; kingdom Metazoa; phylum Chordata; class Aves; order Passeriformes; genus Falcunculus; species Falcunculus frontatus. The sequence continues at coordinate 58,622 of VZRV01008886.1, forward strand.
GCCAACTTCAGCCAGAGATTAAAATCATTACTAGTCCCCAGCGTGTCAGTGATGGCCATTCCTGCTGATAATGAGTGTTACAAGGATTAAATATCCCTGTGCCCAAGGAATTATTAGGTGGAATGAAAATGATGCTTTTTTCAATCCCTGTAAAAGCTGGCTCCAGCAGCCCTGGCCTGCAGAAGGGCTCAGAAACAATCTCTTAGGTGAATGCCAGTTTTCACAGCCTCCCATCCCACAGGGACAAGGAATTCAATAGTGCCCTATATTTTTAATGTGTTGCAGCCTTTTTGGTTTTTTACAAGAAATAAGGGGAAAGAATAAAAATGTTTAATTGCTTGGGATTAGCAGAACAGGCAGCCTGTGTCCCGAGCAGGATCAAATCTGTTTAAAAGACTCTTTCTAGTGGAGTCATTTCCCAGTTTCCTTTTCTGAATGTAGAAGAATTTTGATTAGCATTTGCCTTTCCAGTTTGTTGTTAGTCCAAGGAATCTCCGTGTAAAACTGGCATTCAGAGTTGAATGGTGAAAATAGCTAATGTTACAAAAAGCAGTTCAATAGTTACTGGTTTGGAGCCCTTAATTGCTGCCTTTTTTTTTTTTTTTTTTGCTTTTATGCACTTAAGGAACCTATCTCCAGCAGACATGAAATCATATGATTTTTGTTGCACTTCTGAAATGTTTTGTAATAATGAGCATGTGACTTAACCAATTTAAAGAAAGTTCATGTCCAGTACACACATGCAAACCTCTTCCTCAGTCCACAGAACGAAGCCAAAGCAAATTGGCAGAGCCTGGAGGAGCAATGTGACTTTTTCTTCTTGCATCACCCCGAGAACATAACCTCAAGTTAATTTTTCTGAAGTGTTGTTGCTACTGTTTTCAGGCTTATCTTCCCCTTGTGCCAGAAATATGCAGATTAATGAAGTTCAGCTTGTTGCAGTCGTTTAAATTTTTTCTTCTGTGGAAAACAAGGGCATAAACATTTGAGGCCGTGCACTTTGGGTGCTTAAACTGAGAATTTAACAGCTTGGGTAACTGCGGTGGTATTTGAAACCACAACCTGTTGATTTGGAATATCCACAGCAGCTGGAATTCTTGCTTGCAGCTGTGTATAGAGCAGGAACAAAGAGAACTGAAAAGCTTTCACGTTGCTTCAAAGGAGGAGAAAAGCATTTGTTACTCACTGCTGACCCTGGGAGAGAAAAGCCATCTGCAGGGAGCACATTCCCGTGCAGTGCCCAACTATTGTCTCTTACCTGCCCTAAATTTAAACCATCCTGAGTTAATTCCAAGTTCCTGTTCCATTAGCCTCTGTTTATCCATATGTTCAATCTTAGCTGTCTCTCTTTTTTCCCTTGGTTAAGCTAAAGCTGCCTTTACCCACAAGACTGAAATGAGTCATTTGATGTCCTGAGAAAACAAATATAATTTTCCTGCGGTGAGAAAGCAGCCGTCCTTTCATCTGGGGTTGGCTCCAGTTATCCCAGCTGAAGGAGAGGGAAAACTCAAGCTCAGGCTTTGCTTAACCTTTTTTTTCCTTGCTGTAGTAAAACCCGAGCCTGTTTTCTAACAAACACTTGCCCAGAGTCTCATGACTGAACAAGCAAACTCCGGGACAGCACCGGGGAGGAGCTCCCGGAGATTATTCTGAAGGCCCCTCGGGATCAAGGGCTGTCACATGCTGGGGAATGTGTCTGGCATCATGTGGTGGGGTGAGACACAGCAGTGCTGACTCAGGATGTGTGGGACAGGAGGGATGTGTGGGACACCAGGGGCCACCAGCTCCAGCCTCCCACAGCTCCGGCCACGCGCCGCTCCACGGGGCCCCAGGGATGCCCAGGTCATGTCTGCCTGACCCTGCATCCCCCAGGCTTTCCCCTTGCACAGGGAAAGAAAGGGAAACTGGGATTCAAAGGGAGCAGCATTCTGTTGGAAACGATGGGAATTCGGACCTGGTGGATGAAAGCAAACTGCTCCAAACAGCTGCTCGGAGAATGGCCACGGGATTTGTGCGTGTCACATGTTTTGTGTTTGGGAATAAACAGGAAAATAAATCAGGATTGTTCTTTTCCCAGGGTGCTGGTACAGCCATTGGAGAGCTGCCCCCCTATTTTATGGCAAGGGCAGCCCGGCTCTCTGGTGCTGAACCTGATGATGAGGAGTACCAGGAATTCGAGGAGATGCTGGAACACGCAGAGACTGCACAAGTAAGGACAGCGTGCAAAACAACAGAATTAATAAAACACAGAACAACTAAGAGGGAGTAAATAACCATTCCAATTAAACAAGAAGGGGCCAAAAAAATCAGTTGGTGTGAGTTCACAAGGGACTTCCCAGGGATGGAAAAAGATCCTGCACTGGGTAGATACCCATGGTGATGGGAGGACAAGAATGCAGCTTGTTGGAGCAGATAAAATAGTGCAGCCAAGTATTTGCTACAAGTACTGCAATTATTTAGATTTCCAAGAACAGCACAATAAAGGTAGGGAGACACTGGGCTGGGAAAATGGGGATAGAGGAGCTGCTGTTCCATAATCCTGGCTGTTCTGGCTGCATTTAAAGCCTCCCTGGGCCAGAGATGATTTTCAGCCTCAGCTCATCCCTTTCAGATGACATTTGCCTGCCTTGCCACTGACACCCTCAGGGACCACTGTGTGACCCATTCTTCAGCCTGAGGAAACATTTTTCCTGATGTGGAAATGCAGCAAAACTGCTCCAAGTCCCTTTTTGTTGCTCTTGTCATTTATTTTCTCAAGGGGTTAAATAGTGTACAGTTTGCAATTGATGCTGCACATCAGTCAGGTACTGCTGTGGATAATTTTTCCTTCAGGTCAGGAGTTTGCATCCTGGTCACAAGTTACTGATAGTGTTCTAGAAGAAATTAAACATTTTTTCCTCGTGCTGTTTGCCACTGAATTTTTCCCTCTGTATTTTTCCTTCTTATCCTGTTTTGTCTGCCACTAAGTTGAAACGGGTCATGAGACTGCTGTTAAAAACCAGCAGATGCTATTTACCATGCACTGATGTCTTTAAACTCCTCTGCCAGGGTATTTTCTGGAGATAAATATATACTTTTTTTTTTCCTCCTTCAAAAAAATAGATGAAGCTTTTCCATGAAAGTGGTTTGTCTGGAAATACTGAATGCAATCTAGTAATTCTAACAGTAAACCCTGTGTTTCCCGAGAGCCTCCCCCTACTAGAAGGTTCCAAAGGGTTTTTCTGCTATTATAAATAGTAAATTCTTCTCTTTTTTTAAAGATGCAGCAGGGGGAAAAAAGAATCTGCTTTGTTCTTTACTCTCCCATCAATCTTTGTTGGGCAAAGTAATCCCCTAACTGTACGAAAATCAAGTTGTGGTAAAAAAACCAGCAACGAAACTAGTTCAATACATGACTTCAGTATCTGTGTTTACTGAAACTCTCCCAGCAAATTATATGTGTGTGTACAGTTGTGGGAGCAGCCAGAGATGGTTTCCAGAACGCACAGTGAGATTCTTGGGAAGAAAATTTTTGCTAGAGAGCATTTTGTCAGGCCAGGCCAAACTATAGCTGTATTGACTGTCCGGGGTAAACAAATGGCCTTGTGGAATTAATGAAGAAAACTGATGGTGTTATTTACCAGTACTTTTGATTTTATTTTCTTGGCAATTGAGTTTGGATTGAAGCGTGTTGTTTGGTGGATGGATGGCCAGGAAAAAAAAAAAAAAAAAAAAAAAGACATCTTTTAAACTCCACTTGTGGTTTGGTTTCTATAAACTCTTTTAACATGAGGCTTTGACAATCCGATTAAATTGTATTGTGCTCATAAAACTGACAGTTCAGTTTTTTCCATTTGCTAATGTGACTTCCTTTTTGCTTTTGGCTTCAATCATGTTTTCTCTGGATGTCTGTGGGAGACAGGCCTGCCTTTCCTATGACCTCTGTAAATCCCAGTCTCCAGCACAGCTTATCACTCTTTGCCCTGTAATTTGTATTCACGAGCAGTGCTGATGTCTATTTTTAAATTGCTCATTAACAATTGTTATTACCTCCATCAGCTTTCTCCCACTCTCCCGAGTTTGACACCTCACACGGTCACTGTGACAAGTGTCCTGTGCCTTGGGGATGCTGCAAATGCTCGATGTCAGGTGCCAGGAGCCTTCTTTCAGTGTAAAGGTCTCGGTACATCCAACTTTTTTGGAAAGGCTTGGGAATGGGTGTTGGATTTTGAAGAATAGCTGAGCTGCTCTTTGCCTACGAGGCAGAGCCAGCTGCTTTGACGTTTTTGCTGCGTGTGTGTTGTTCAGAGAGCTCGTTGCTGCTGTTCCTCAGAAACAATGGTAATTTGGAGAAACAGATGAGCATCTTCTCTGGTGAGAATAGATCATGGCTATAGCATGCAGCCTGAAGGATCTGTGAGGGGGAATATGCTTTCTGGCTGGCCACTTCAAAAAAAAAAAAAAAAACAACCCAGCCAAAAAAGGGACCTAAGAGGATTAAACAGCATAAAGGTTTAATGCTCCGTTCAGAGTTACACAAAGTAAAATGCCATTTACTTTAAAGAGTCTATTGATGGATTTTCTGTCCTGAATCTCAGATCTGAGTGACCTGTCTCCTTGTGCTGGCTTTTGAGAGAGCTCATTAACCTGCAGCCGATGTGTCCGTCCTGTACTTTCCATTAGCACACTTGAGAAAAAGCCCCTTATTTTTAAAGGAACACTCACTTCTCCTTCCTCTGTGTCCCTTTGTGTGCTCACCAGTAAGTCCCAGTTCCGTGCAGGGAGTGTCAGAAAAGGGGGGTGGTTTTCACTCCGGGCTCTTTGTCCCCAGAGCTGCCACAAGGCAGAGCCCAGCACGCCTCAGACAGAGCAGCTCGCTGGGATTTGTTCCTGCTTAAGGCAGCGTTTAAAACCCACCAGCTCTTCAGACGGTATCTCAGCTGCTGTTAACTCTCTTCCAGTCGAATTCCAGAGTGAAGGAGTGTTTTTATCGGAGCTCCCCTTTTAGCCACAGGGAGTATCTCCAGTGCAGCCGTTCAAAGCAAGCTCTCAATTAGGGGAAGTGAATCCACACTGCTCAGTGCTGGGGCAGCACTTTGGTAATGACACGGTCACTGACACTTCGTGCAGTTTTGTTTCCCCCACACATGAGCAGGGACTCTCTTTTTTGCCGCTTTAATAGTTGCTGGTTGGTAGTTTTTCTCGTTTCTCTGTCATGCTGAAACACTTCAAGTTGAGGAGTGAAAAAGCAGCTTTTGGTGCCAGCTTCCCTCAAGGTACTCAGTGACAGTGCGTGGGCCTTGCTGTATCCTGGTACTCCTTGCTAAGAGGGGAAAGTACTGATATCTTTGCATATCTAATCCTTAATGGCTGTAAGTGTTTGGCTTCAATAAGTGGTATTTCTGTAAGAACTAATGATTTACACATCGGGGCTTTGCTTCTGTGCAGCCTCACCGCAGCCAAATTTCCATGTAAAAATATTTTCTAGTTGCCTATGTTACTATCAGCCACCGCTATTTGTTTACTTTCCAAGCTGTGTCCTGCCTCGGGGAGGAATAGAGGCTTGGAGAAAGGTTAAATCCATAGAAATGCCGAGATGCAGCAGGACTGGTTTGGAAATGATCGAGTGCCATCTGCACACTGGCTGTCAGTTGTTGCTGGGACCTGTTTTTGCCTCCACTGAACCTTTACTGGTTGTGGTTTGTCTGGCCATCACATGACTTCTCTGAAAATTCCCCCTCCCCTCCATTTCCAGTAAACTGTTTGAACAGGAGTGACTCAGACTGAAACCAGCTTCCCTGTAACCACAGGGCTTGTTAAAGAATTTGTCAACGTGGACTCGAGAGGGTTTGTATTAAACTGAGCTGCAACCGCCTGCCTTTGGTTGCGTCAGGAGTTCCACCGAGCCACTTCCTGCTCCCCGAGGGCTGCAAGGGGTTAAACCCATGGATTCTGTGATAGTGCCAGTCACACACACGCTAATCCCCTTTTCCCAGCGTTTCTCAAAACCCCTGGGTTGCTTTTCCACATCTTCACGTGGGGTTGCTCTGTGCAGGAGCAGAACAAAGTCCGTGCCACACCCCGGAGAAGCCAGCGCTGTGTTCTGACACGACACTGACTTCACTCACGGGGAATGATTAGGCTCAACTAATGAGTGAAATCTCACTTAATTAGCAGCGTTAAAGATGGCCAAATTAAAAACGGATCTCTCCCGTGATTAAATTACCAGCGCCTATCTGATAAGTTCCTGCTTGAAAAGGCTGCTGGCTTGTTTAATCAACAGCGTTTAAGGGCACTTGGTACAAGAAAAAAGAAGTTAAAGCAGACCACAAGCAGGTTTTTATAAAGCATTTATCATAAAAATGGAAGTGGAAGGGTCATGTACAATAAGTGGGAAACCTTGACTTCTTTTCTTTCCTTTTTTTTTTTTTTTGCTTTCCCAGAAATCACTTGTTTAAACTGAACATCAAATTCCACTCATCCTTCCTTTTGCTCAGTCTTCCAATCACCCCCTTTCCTCATCGGCTTCCTCTCTTTATTAATTGTGCTGCACAAGGAGGTTGCTGCTGTGGGTGGTCACCAGGAGGCTGCTCCTCACACCCTGCATTCCTCAACTTTGATGCCTGTATTTGTTAATAGCTCTGGGGGAGGGTTCTTCCCTCTTTTATGGTGGCCTTTAATGAAATAGAAATTCAGAACTGATCAAACCTTGAAGCTGCGCTTCAGAAACTCCCCACAAGTGCTGGGGAGTGAGGTGGTCTAGTGACAGTGTGTTTTCACAGGCAATGTAATGAGCAGTGGATACACTGAATAACGGCTCCGTTTTGAACTCTTCTCCAAAATTAACCGAGTTTAAAATAAGTTTTGGGATGAGTCAGTGACAGCTTTAAAGAAGGGAACTGTATCTCGAGCGCTGAGAAAAGAGGTAGCAAAGAGTTAAAACGAGCAGAGGGTAGACAATAAGAGCTGTGAGTAAGGAATGTGTAAAGCACCTCCTGGTTGGATTTCTTTGGGCACTGGCAGGAGAACGTGCCCACATTGTTCTATTCATTTGCACACCTGCTCACAGATAAGGAAGAAACAGCTCAGAGCACTGCACTAATTACTAATGGTGACTGGAGATGACTTTTTGAGTTCTGCTTTGAAGGGCTCTTTGTGTCTGTTCCCTGAAAATTTATTTTGATGTTTAGTGTGTAAGTGCATGAATCAGAAATCACCCAGGCAGTGAGGAAACCTGGGTTACTTTGCAACATTTTCGCTCAATATTAGGTTAGGAGGATTTTCTCAGTGACAAATCTCTCACTTTGCAGCAGAAATGAGAAATAATGTCACCAGGTGTACTGGAAATGCTGGAGGCTGCATTTGCACAGGAGTTGAGAAGCAGAGGGTTGGATTCTGCTGCTGGATTTGCATGCCCTGTTCTCTGTGTGTTGGGAATGCTCAACACAAGTTTCTAAGGGGAAATTTGGCCCTAAATACTTGATATTTCACTCCTCACCATTCTGAGAAAGACCAATAAATGATCAAAAGCTGGGTCACAAAAGCGGTTTTAAATATTTTTTTAAGGACAACCTTCAATAACTGATAGAAATTACTTATAGTGTCATAATCAAGAAAATGGCTGCTTTTTTTTCCCCCCTGCTCCAGACACTGTTTAAATATCTGTGTTGTACAAGAGTCTGGTATGCAAACCACTTCTCTGAGCTGTCTGGGAACCTCTGTCCCTTCCAGGGAGAACAGGGGAGAGGTTGCACATCTGGGCTGAGAGGGAAGACTTGTGTGTGCTAAAGGCTTTGTCAGCTGTGTCAGAAGTTCCTCACTTCAGCTCTATTTTAATCCTTAACTTATGCTTAAGTCCCGTGTGGAGAAACAGTAATTTTTTTCAGCTGATGCCTTTGAGTTCTCAGGTTTGTCAGGGATTGAAGATGTCAGTTTTCATGACTGGTTATCAAAAATTCCCTCCTTACAATGTCTGCATCTTAAACCACCTCAAAATAGGGCTTGATGCTTAAGAATGGATTTTTTTTAATTGACAACATCCTGAAATTGGCAGAACTGTGGCCACAATAACCAATTGCAGTTGTAGCTTTGAGATAAATGAGCAGCTGCAGTGGGGTTTGGGGAAGTGCTGGGATGTTCCTTTACTCCCCTCCTCTCCCTGCCTGTGGCTGTAGGATCTTGTGATGGAATCACAGAAAAAGTCACCTTGAAAGAGACCTGAGGCAGTTCCTAGTCTAGTTTTTTTTTTTTTCTAGTCCAGCCGAGGTTCCTCAGGGCATTGTCTGGGCTGATCCTGGAGCCCTCCAGGGCTGGAGACTGCACAACCTCCCTGGGAAATCTCCCCCAGTGCTGCTGACATTCCCACTGACAGCTCCCTTCCCTGCAAATGGGCTGCAGGATCTGCTCTGCCAGGTCTCCTGCGAGATGTGAATAGAAAGTGGTTGTTCAGCAAGGAAAGAAATGATTTTATTTCGTGGTTTTGTGCAGGGCTGTCAAGCTGCAGAGTGTCCAAGTGGACACGTTGCTGCTCTGAGGAGCAGAGGTGGCAGGGGATGTGGTTAAAGGGGCTACAGTTCTGCAGGACAGATCTGATAAGGCTGAAAGGACACGCTCCTTCCTCTTCCTTTAGGCTATTTCCTTTAATTGTGTCTCATTCTTTACAAAATTTCTTTATTCTTACAGTGTGTGAAGCAAAAGGACGTTTTATATAGAAGTCTGAGGGTTTCAGTTCTAGTTGTTGAAAAAGCTGGCATTAAATTTGAGTTACAGAGCTCACTGAGCCCTGTAATCCGTGTTCCTTTTGGCATTTCCCTTCTGAACCTGAGTGTTGGATTGTCACAGGCTGAAGTCTTGAAATTAAACCTCCTGAGCTGGAGTTTGTTGCAAAGAAACATTTGCTGGTTCTTCCCTCGAGAAGGAGGATGGAAATAAAAAAGTTCCTACCATGATACAGATGATTAATGAAACGAAGAAAATACCTGGAAGTTCCTACTGGAACTAATGGACTGATCTAGAGCTGGTTGACTTCATTCCTGCTCCTGTTAATGGGGAGATCTTATTTACCATAAAATGGACCCATAATTTGGAAGTTTCACACTTTTACTCCAAAAGAGGCTGAAATTAAATGACCAGAGAAAGCCAAGGCTGCTGTTGGAATGGATACTTCACTCTGTTGTCTCTGCTCCCACAGGACTTGCAAAGGTTTCAGCTCCTTACACGACTGTGGCTTCTTTTGTCTGTCTTTTTCTAACATCACTTTTAAAATCTGCTAGGAGGACAATGGGTTTAATTGTATTTTCTATAGAAAAACTTCAGGTTTTCTGACCCAAGAACTAATTGTAGTTATTCATGTCTGAGTTTGCGAAGTCCCAAAGATGATCATCCTCCCGATTGTCTCTGGATTGCAGCATCACCCCTTAACCTTAACATGCAACCAACCTCAGGAATTTGAAGACAAACAGATGTGGAAATAAATCCCTCACAATCTGTGTCCAGCATTCTCGTCCTCAGAATGGCCAGTAGAAAAATCCACCTGTAGATTTAATTTCTTGTTGACGTGTGATTTGTCTGTAAATCTGCTGTATGTTCATCCTTGCCTACAAATATTCTGAATATTGAAGTCTTACCAGTTTCAAGCCCTCAGATCTCCAGCACAGTCTGTTTAATGAGGCTTTGTGGGTGCTGCTCTCTTCTTTCCACAGTTCTTGGGAGAAGCCAAGGCTGTTTTATTGCTGTTTGGTTGCCTTCATCTTGTCCTTTTTAAAACTGTTTTCATGTTCAACATCGACGTCTTTTTCTCTTGCAACTTTTCCATGATTACCCAATTCCTTTTCCAGAATTTAGTGTCTCAGAAAACCCAGACTTCTCATGAAGTGAAACTTATTTAGAATCTGGAATGTCTGTCCTATGCCTGTTGTGTGTAAATCCCTTTCTTTCACCAAACAGTGTTTGCTTCGTTCTGCCACCATCCCTTCACTGCTTTCAATAATCTTTGAAAACTTTTTCCATCTTCCTCCTTTAGGGGTCTGATTTCCCAGACAGGACCTTTCTTACCCAGATTTTTGGGTGATGAGGAAGTTTAAACCTTACCCCTCACACCCTCTGCTCTCCAGGCATCAAGAAGGAAATATCCCCTTTTAGTTTGCCCTTTATTTGCATTTAACTGCAAGTATTTTGGAAAAAGCTGGAACAAAGATCCATGAGCTGCTATCAAAATATTCCTGCTTGTAACTTACTCGTGAGATCTGGTGCCTCTGATGTTTTGGGGAGGGTTGAGCAGTGGTTTTTGGTCAGTGAGTGATGAAGCATTTGCAGGGATGTGTTGTGAGCTCCCAGCCTTAGGTACCTTTCTGACTCCTTTGCAACTGCTCCTCTGCAGCCAATGCCTTATTCCAAGGAGTTAACAATTCTTCCCAGTCCTCTGAAATCCTGGAATCCATTGCCTGACCACAAATGGTCATTCTCCCATAAGTTGTGTTTGATTCCATTGTGTTGTAACAGAAAGCCAGAAGAAACAAAACACTGTGCAGCTCATTTTTAACATAATTCAGATTTTTACATAAAGAGGGGCACTGTCTTTGTAGGCAGCTCTTTAAATGTTAAGGAATCTGTAATTTTGGTGATCTAAATGGTAGCTTCGTGTGCAGTCTTCAATCTTTGGGGGGAAAAAATGTTCTCCTCTTGAGATGATTATCTGGATAATTAAACTTTTTTATTATAACAAGAATAGAAATAATGCTCATCTCTGTGTTGAATCTGCCAATATTACCAATGTATTTGTAAGGTGCTCGAGGTATTTACAGCAGAAAAGAAATAGGGGAGAAGAAAAGGTTTTCCAGGCCTGAAATCCCTGGAATGTGGATGGTGTTTTTCAGAGATTGAACTGGAATGTGATGGGAGCCATGGGTTTCTCAGTGCTCCTAAAATCTGATTGCAACTGTTAGAAAATGAACTGTCACATTGCATAATCTGTGCAGGCTTCAGAGAACAGATCTGTGGAAGCTTTACAGGTTTTCTCTGTGGGATTCAGTCCAACTCTGATTATTCAGAGCTCCTTGGATACCTCCAACTACTCCTGTGGATCCATCAACCAGCTCTGCTCTTGCAGAGCAAGAAAAAAGAGGCAATTTCAGTGGGGACAATTAATTGAAATTAATTCTGGAGAGAAAAGAGGAAAAAAATGATTTATTAAAATTATTTTTTTCCTTGAGCTTGTTAGTTAAATCTGGTGAGCTGCTTGTTCTTCCCTCACATTCACAGGAGCTCACCAACTTTACAGTGAAAGGAGAAAGAAGAGAGAGATTGATTTATAAATGAAAACCAAATAAAACAGAGGGATGGGACAAAGACTTGTAACTTGGACAAGGTTGTCCATTCTTTCTTTCAGGAAGGACTTTTCCAGGGGTAAAAAGTCCATATTTACACAGAGCTGCTCCACAGGGCCTATTTAAAGGAGGAACACTGTGGCAGAACATGTAAATTCTCTTTACCACCCCTTTAGGTGAGGAGCTTTGGGAGGGGTTTTTTTTTTTTGTGCTATGGAGCCACTGGGGTCAATCAAATGATGAAAATGTCCCTTTTCCTGAGGCTGAGCAGATCCAGGACAATTCCCCCCTGAGCTGCCAGCTGGGCCTGGGGAATCATCCCTGACCTTTCCATGCCTCTTGTTCCCAGCCCAGTTCTTGGGATCTGATGATTAACCCAATGAAGTCATGTTTAATCATTTAACCTTCCTCTGCCTGCACTGTGGCACTCACAGGAAATCTATTTCCAAACCCCAAAAAATAAATCATCTGTGAAAGGGACACAGTGAGCTAAAGCATCCTGAAATGTTATAAAGAATGAATCACAATTAGTTGAGAGGCCACTCCAGTCTAGAAACTTTAATTTGGGGGGAAAATGGTTTGCCTGTAAGTAGCTGAACTTTTGTCTTTTTTAATATATATAGATATATATAAAAAATAATATTTTTTAAAGCAGTAAGGTATGAAAGTTATTTTCTTTTCTTTCAAATGCTTAAAAAAATAGAGAAAAGATTTTTCCTCATGCAGGCTTTAGAAAAGAAAAAAATTCTGTTGTGAAATAGGTAAAAGTTGTGAAACTGGGGATTGTATTCTCGGAGAAATGAAACTTTTAAGGCTTTTTTATTGTTGCAGATGTCGCAAAGATTTGTCAAACAAAATTTAAGGAAGGAACCAAAGAGAAATAGTTCTGAATTTGTTTTCACAGAGTAAATGTTGAGGCTGGAATTCATAGTTTTGTTGCAGGTTTATTAACCTGCAAATTATTTATAGCTGTGATTACATTAGATCATAGAAAACAGGTTAAAAAATAACCTTTAATTTGTCTTTTGGCTTATTTGGAAAATTTGAAGGAAGGAAGACAAATGACAAGTTCTTGAGTGAAGTTTTTAGAACTTCAGATTGTGCTTTCCATGAAGTACTTTGTGATAGACAATGTAAAACCAAAACTTAACAGAGGAACAAGCTGAGTAATAACTTTAAAAAATAAAGTTAAGAATTAATAAAGTGAGAAAAATTGCTCCAACATTGGTTTTGGTTTGGGGTTTTTTTTTGAGACAGACTTGTTACACTTTCTTTAAAGACTTCCATCATTAGATTTATAATGTTTTATATGTTTTTAGCTGGAGGGGAAATATTAGTTTCAAGGCAGCCTTGAATTTTGCAGCAGTTGAGAAATGTGGGCGAGGGAAGCTGGTTCTTTTTAAGAAATTTGGTTTAAAATGGTGCACTGTGCTTACCCTAAGTGAATAAAATTTATATCTAATTATAATAATATATTTTATTAAAGCAGCTGTGCTGCAAGTATTAATTTAAAGGTCATTTGCTAGAGAGTTTATTTCCAATTCCAGCTTGTGAAAATGAATACAACAGTGCATTAGCAACACAGTAAAAGATAATGGGGGAATAAATTAAAATCAGAATAGAAACAACTTCCATGCAAATAAATCATGGAGCCATTTGAATAATTGTCTTGGAGTGTTTTATTTTAAAGATACTTTGCCGTGAGATTTATGGAGCTGCAAGAAAAAATATTTATGGGCTTATAAAAGTGAAAATATTGCTCCAACCTCGTGAGCTTTGGGAAATAGGGGAGAAAATAGGAACTGAAAATGTCCTGGTCACACTGAGCTCTGTTGCAGAAATCCCTGAGGAAGGAACTATTTCAGGACACCTTTCCCAAGGACAAAATGTGGTTTAGCACTTTTTTGGTGTTAAATTAATTGGTAAAGAAATCCTGAGGACTGATTTTCACTTGTGTGCTTGGCTGGGGAATTGGGAGAGCTGTTGTTTTCCTTGGGGAAAATCCTGAATATTTTATTCCCTCCATCCTTGGAAGCTCATCCCAAATCCTGAGGGTCCCCCTGTCAGGGATCTGGGATCCCCTTTTTGGGGTTCTGTTTCCTTGCAAATAACCACGAGGGAATTGCAGTTGGAGCAGGAACTGCCCTGGATGTCGCAAGATTTTTGGGCTTGGCCGTCTCTAAATTGTTTTGTTGTTTATAACAATTTGTGTCAAAATTCGCTCTTTTAATGAAAAAAAAAAAAAAAGGGAAAAAAATGAATTTTACTTTCCAGATTGTTCCCTACCAAAATAAGCTCAAGGGTTTGGTGTCAGCCTCGCTGGGAGCAGGTTTAATCCTCGTGTTCTGTGGGGATCCTACGAGTTTGGTGGGAAAATATCAGGGAAAATTTTCATTAAAAGAGTGAATATTTGATCTCTTCCATTTTGTAATCACGATACCAAGGTGTAACTCCTGGTCAAAATGTGCAAATTCACCCTTAAAGAATATTCTAGAGGGTTTTTATATTCCCCTGTGGTTAAAAAATGTCCCACTGTAAGATTTAGGAAATCTCATTTCTTTGGCAATTTTTCTTTCAGTTTTAATGTGAGTTATCTTTCTAGACATTAAATACAATAAATAGAATTATTCTGACTAAAATTGTTTTTTGGGGTTTTTTTTTAATTTTTAAATTGAGAATTTAACTGTTTGAAAGCACAGTAATGAAGAAAAGTTACTGCTTGAAAAAGAGGTGTAAAAAGAAACAAATGGTCTCATCACAGATTTATTATTTTTTAATCTACCATAGAAAATTTTGTCAATTCTACAGCTCAAAATTTTAATAATACGCAAGAACATTGTCAAATAATTGTAGTTTTCTTGCATTGGTGTGTAGTATTTAAAGTTTCAACAGAACTTTAACAAAGTTAAAATTGCATAAATGTAATTTTTCTGGATTACCCTGCAGTTGCTTTAATCAGTAATTAATGATATTCTAAATTCTACAATTCAATAGTAAAGGGTGGAATTTAGAATATCATTAATTATTGATTAAAGTCATTTCCTTGTGTAATTTATTGCATTGCTCCTGGAAAATCAGAATTTTATTGCTTATTTGTAGGTTTTTAAAAAGGAATTAATAATTATTTTTTAATGGTTTTTATTCCCAAGGATTCCCAGCTTTCTGTAAGTGTTGTGGCCCAGCCTGAGCAGGGAGCACTGACCTTGCTTTTATTTTTCTGGACAGTTTTGCTTCGAAAGAATTTTATCTCCTGTAAATTCACTTCTCACATTCAAACAAACTGTTTGTGAGAATCTTTATTTTTGCTTTTTAAAGGGTTTCCTGGGTGTTTGGCAAATGTTGAGACTCAGGAGCAAGGTCTAATCACAAAATAAAAGGAGGCAGCTCCAGTCACAGGTCCTGCACCTTCCCTGCTTTTAAAGTCATTTAAGCTCAACTTTATGGATTTTAGTGAATTTTACAAGTCCGTTGTAGGCAGGACCTGGAATTGGCTGTTTTGATTGAGATCCTGGCTTTGGGAGAACAGATCTAAGGATATAATGGGATTATTGTGCTCTTTCTGTTCTCAGAAAGTACCTTTTTACCACTGGAAATGGCACTGAGGGAATGACTTCCCTCTGCTTGTTTAAGGAATAAGGTATAAGCAGCACTGGCATTCCAAAGATATGGGGAAATAAATCCTGGAAAACCTTTTTCCATAGCAGTGGGAGCTTAGTGCCACTCACAGGGTTTTGAAAAACAAAACTCAGTGGCTGTGGGTGGTCAGATTTCCACCCTGAGCACCACCACTGTCCCTCTAAACTTAGGGGTTTCAAAGTGGCCTTTTTGGCTTAAAATTTCTCCCAGTTCCTAGCTAGGAAATCACACATATTCTGAGCTCTGTTCATGTGGGCTTTCCCTCATTAATACCTTTGTTTTCCTGTTTGCAGGACTTTGCTTCCCGGGCTAAACTGGCTGTGCAGAACCTGGTGCAGAAGGTTGGCTTCTTTGGGATCCTGGCCTGTGCCTCGGTGAGTTTTTCCCAGGAACAGGGGGATTTATGGGCACAAAGTGCAGCTTGGATGTATTGCCGTGGAATTCTTTTTTGTTTGCAGTTTCTGTGGTGCTCAGGGAAACAAAATCTGCTGGGATTGTGTTATGAGTTCTTTAGTTGTTCGTGTATTGTATCTGACATTCTTAACATCTTCAAATCCAGAGGTGTGCATGGATTGGAGAGTGGAAAACCACCTGCAGAAGCCCTGATTAGGGTGTCCATCCATAAAATCCTCCCAAATCTGCTCTTTGGGTCATTAGGAACCAGAGAGGGCAGAGCAAGGAAGCAAATTTCAGTCGTGGCTGTGGGGCTACAAACTGCTCATGGCCTTTTTAATAAAGAGGTGAAAGGAGCATCTCCAGTGATGCTGTTTTAGTTTTTGAGTAGGATATTGCTCTTCTTTCAGAAGAAAAAAAAGTATTGGAGGTTTAAATCTCTCTCTGGAACTGGGAGGAATGGTGTGGGATGTGATTGCAGTGAAGGGGGGAAGTGTGGGACCCCCCCAATCCCATTTTTCTGGAATAACCACGGCATTACCCATCTGCTGAGGTTTTCACTCCACACTTGTCCAGCATCTCTTGGTTTCCTAAACTGTAAAGATGACACAGCCAGCTGCTTGCTCAAATGTAGGTAACCCATGTTAGCTGGAGAGAATTAATCTGATTAGAGTTGCTGACATAAAGCTCCTGCTCACTAATCCTTCGAAATGTCTTAATGTTTAGAGTGGAGTTGGAGCCTCTGAGCTGCTCCTTAAATCCTCCAAGCCAGGGAGCTCTCAGGGTGCTGCTCCCTGCTCTGACTCGGTGTCCTGGGAGACATCCCTGCCCCATTCCCTGCTCCTGTGTCACCACCACAGCTGGGAGGTGGCAGGGATGAGTGCCTGGGCAAGGTGGAGAAATGGAGAGCAGGAGGAAGGAGCTGTAAACACCAGAGGTGCCTGTAAACACCCCGGAGTTCCTGCTTAGTGATACTTAAACATTTGCTTAACTTCTTCCCCACTTTGCTGCCCAGGCCTTGCTCAGGCTCTGAGCTCCAGCTGGGCTGGGGGAGGGATGAGGAGCCAGCAGGGCACAGCTGAAGGTTTGCAAATGTGCTCACACCACAACTGCAGGAGAAAGGGAGAGGTGAAGGGTTCCAGAGGCATTGGAAAAGCAGGGATGCAGAGCTGTCCCTTTGTGTGGCACCTCTGGGTGAGGCAGGGGGACCAAGGCAAAGCCCCAGGTGTGCTCCTTGCATTTGGCTGTGCCCCCACGAGCCCCAGGGCTTTGACTCAGGGCTTCTCTGGCTTCTTGCTGCTTCTCTGTGCACTACCAGGTGTCTCCTCTGCTTGCCTCCCTTAAAACCGTGATCTTACTTCTGGATTTTAGGCAGAGTTTTATTTGATGTGTTTTTTATGACTGGAGAAGTTGCTGGTGAAGTGGTGACGACTGTCTCAGCTGTGGGACCTCGTCTGTTAAGTGGTGGCTTCTAAATGCTGCATAAAAACACCATCAAATGGCAATTAAAAGTCTGCAAGTTTATCCAGTGAAGTCAACTGAGTGTCGTGTTGTTTAGTGGCAGTAAGGAAGTCAGGATTGTCTGGAGCTCATGTCTATATAAAGGCAGCTCTGGGGAAGGAACAAAGCAAGAATCAGCCCCGAAGTTCCTCACTGCGACTTGTGAGAATTTGCCCTCATCTTTGTGGGCTTTTTTTGGCAACTTTGAGTAACAAGCACAGAGAAAACCTCGCTGGCTGCTCATACACCC
Organism: Falcunculus frontatus; assembly: GCA_013398115.1. Classification (NCBI taxonomy): domain Eukaryota; kingdom Metazoa; phylum Chordata; class Aves; order Passeriformes; genus Falcunculus; species Falcunculus frontatus. Next base: position 75,704 of record VZRV01008886.1, read on the forward strand.
TCCTGGGGACTTGCTGAGTAACTTCTCACCGTGATGTGCTCAGAGGCACCCACTGCACCCCTGCCCCAAACTCGCTGCAGGGATGAAAATGTTCTGTGAACCGACAAAGGAACCCTCAGACCAAGCAGCCAAGAACACCCTGGAGACCTGGAGCAGCCTTGGCTCTGAGGAGCAAAACTCTGTGGCTGTGGAGTCAATAATTGACCAGCTCCTGTGCCCAGAGCAGCTGTCCCAGGTAGGGAGGGAGCTGCTGCAGCCAAGGTGGAGCCTGCTCAGGGACCGTTCCGGGCCATGATTAGAGCCCGTTTCAGATTTCTTCCTCTGCAGGTGCTGTTGTGGCTGCTCATAAATCTGAATTGCTGCTCTCCAACAGCCCAGTACAACCCTTTCTCACAGATTGCAGGCTTGGTGGCAGAGTGTCCTTTATTCTTTCCCAGTCTACACTCTTTATTTCTTTATTTGTGTCACAAAACACCAGCAGTGCTGCAGTTTGTCACCCCAGCACCACACTGCTCCTGGGAGTGACCCTGCTCAGACACTGCCCCTGTGCTCCAGGCTGAGAGGGAAAGGTTGGAATTCGGATACTTTCTTGGTTTCATTTCAAAAATATTTTACAGATAGTATCACAATACCAAAAGTCAGGCCAACAGTTTAATAATAATAAAAAATTCTTTTAATTTTAAATGAAATGCATATGCTTAATAAAATCTAATCAGTGCTTTTAAACTGGATACATATGACTATAAATGCCAGTTTTTAATGTAGTTTCTCAGCTGGAAATCACTGGGGATCAGTTGGAACACTGGCTTCCAAGAGTGATGTGCTTGTCAGGGAGAAAATTTGATAAATTACTCCAAATGGCTTTGCTGTGGTTTCTGTGCATTTCACATGGAAAACTTTTCATTGGCTTTTTTCAGGATCCAGGGGTAAGGAAGGGACCATGAGAATGGAATTGTCTGGGACATTGTCTAGCTGAATCCCAGAGATTTAAGTTATGTGGTGCGACATCAACATTTTTGTAATTATTAAGACACGAGAGTTTTGGATCAAACTGGAGAAGGGGAAACTGTTCATTTTTCAACATTTCCAAGTCTGTCATGTTCCTGTCCATCCAATGTGAGCTGCAATTCATGAACCTCTTTCCCTTGCACTCCACAGATCCCAAACCCCCTGTTTGACCTGGCTGGGATAACTTGTGGCCACTTTCTGGTTCCCTTCTGGACCTTCTTCGGTGCAACCTTGATTGGAAAAGCTGTGATTAAAATGCACATCCAGGCAAGTGCTGCCCCTCCCTCGGGGCTTGGAGGGGGGTGAAACCTTCAATTCTTTCCCTGTGTTCCTTGGGAATGAATCCTGGAGTCTCTTTGCCCGACCTGAAGTAATGGAAATTAATTTGGTGCGAGGGATTTACAATAAAGGAGCTGCTGGGCTCCTCCAAACTGAGGCAAGTGAGTAATTTATAGCTGCTGACCCACTCAGGAAATTGGTGGTTAGCCAAGGTATTTACCTACGGCCTGTACCAGACTGCCAGGGCTCCCACTCAGAATGAACTCGCCTTTTTGGTAACAAACACTCAGTTGCTCTTTGAAATGCCCTTTTTAGCTCAGTTGAGAAAACCCCACGGAGCTCTGTGGGGCTGGGCCAGCCCAGCCTGGGCGGATTTGCCTCAGTTTTGGGGCTGGGGCAGCGATTTTTGGTGTCCTGGGCCAGGTCATTTGGAAATTGCCTGGCTTTGGTGGGCCCCGTTTTTTCCTGCTCGCTCGGGGCCGTACCAGATGTGCTGAGTTTGATAATCCAGTTGTTTTCACAAAACGTTGAGTTTTGCTTGTAAATGCGTCACCCTGGTCCAAGGAGAGATGAAGTTTTGATTCCCTGGAGGATTTTCTGGTGTGGTCAGGGCTGTATCATGAACTACGTCTCTGTTTGGGATGTTTTCAGCTGAGTTTGGGTTTTTACAGTGCCTGTGCCTCTGTTGTTTGGAAATCTCTGCTGTGACTCCCATCAAAATAGCAGAAGCTTTTAGTAGAAAATAATTTGTGTTACAGCCTCATCAAGCTGCTTTAAAATCTTTATTTTGCCCTAAACATAAGCTTTTTTCTTCCCATCATTTTTTAAATGGTTATTTTATTTTGCCCAGTGCTTAAACAGAAAACAATAAATAGATTTGAAAATTCTTCCATTTCCTGGGATAGAACAGCTTTTTCTCCACACTTATTTTTGTATTATCTGAATTTTCTTCTCCTTTTAAATCCATGTGTTGCTCAAATGTGTTCTGGCAGCACAGAAAAGTGAAATAATATTAGATCAATATTCCTTCTATTATTTTAATTGCCTTGTTCAGCTACCACAGTGTTTGCTGTGTAATTTATAGTGCTCTGCACTCAGATCCCATGTAAGTGAAAAAACATTTCCCAGTGTCATGTACAGTTGGTAAATCATCTGATTTTGTAATAGGCTCAGCTTGTAGAATTCTCTTTTTCAAGCACACCCTTGTGCAATAGCCTTGATTTTTTGGAGTGATCTGGCTGGACTTGGAATTTAGGAAATGTGAGAGTCATGGAAAAGGCTTTTAATGCAATGTTCAGACAGGAAGTGAGTGACTGGTGCAGTGGCCATCCCGGGGCTGCTTTGAACTGGCCCCTTCCTCTGGACCACAGGAGCCCTTGTTCCCAGCCTGGGGAGGGCAGCTCTGCTTAGGCCAGGCTTAAATGGCTTTGAGGAGGCTGTGGGAGCTGTGTGTACCCTCAGCTACCACTCACAGGCCCTGGCAAATGGGACGAACGTGCAGAGGCTGTTTTAACAACATTTTAAGTGGTTTTAGAAGTGGTAAAATCATGGGCATTGAGATTTTCTGCAAAATAAGATGTGTTACAGAAGTTTTTAATTGAAATTACTCTGTTCCAGTTCATCTGGTTTATCACAGACACTCTCACAGGTGCCCAAAGGCTTTTTCTTTGTTCTTCACCGAGTATTTTTTGTTGTTTGTCTCCGAATCAGGGGACTAAAACACATTATTTTTCCCTGCTGTGATCTGGAAGCCCACGTGTTTGTGCGAGGGGCTGTGAATTTCTCTGGCTGTTTTTCCATTCAGACATTGTTGACGGAGTAAAGTGACCTTGAGCTTCTGGCAATGGGAATTTGGGGAGGATGAGAATGGGCAGCAACAAGGCTACAAAAACACAGGCAAGAAATGCAAACTCTGAGCAACCAGAGGAGCAGCTTTTCTCACTGCTGCCTCTTTTCTGAGGAGAACCTTGAAAAATAAAGAGGAGAGGAGGGAAAGCTGAGGTAGGAGCTGCTTGGGAAGGAACACGAAGCGTCCCCCCATTGTCTGTGCTTCCCCTCAGCTCCAGGCTTTCTGTAACTGCTCTTTTCCTTCCTACAGAAACTCTTCGTTATTATCACGTTCAGCAAACACATCGTGGAGCAGATGGTGGCCCTCATCGGGTGAGTAATTCCCAGCACAGTAATTAATACCTGCACCCATTAAGTGGAAAAGTACTGGAGGAGTCAGCTGGGATGAGCTGAGCTCGTGCTTTTGTTCTGGGCTTAGCCCCACACTGAGTTTAGGTCCTTCCCTGAGTCCTTGCAGAGATTTGCTGGCCCTGAGGCTCAGGGTTGTGGGATCAGTGCTGAACCCTCACCCCAAAGCAGGATCCAGCTCTTGCACAGATCCCTCCATTTACAGCTGCACACGGGCTCTTTGCCCTGGATTTTCTGCAGTGGTGGAGTGTGAGCCTATGGCAAAAAAATTACAAAATTTCTCCAAAATTATAGAAAAAAAAATATCATAGAATTCTGGGATTCTCTGTTGAAAACTTGAGATTTTATGCAGTGTTCCAGGGTGAAAATAAACATCCTCCTTAACTGGAACTACCTCACAACATTAAATGTCTCATAAAACATTGGAATGAGGAATTTGGTGTGTGGAGTTTGGTCCCCGTTCTGTTAAATTTGGTAGAAATGGGTTTCCGTGGATAAAGTGTCCTGATTTTGAGGTTTGGTTTGGGGTTATTTTTTTCTGAGTTCTTTAGTGATTGATGGCTCTTTTATTTTTTAAGTAAAAATCTCAGTTTAAAACAAGAAAATTAGGCAAACCCTCAGCTGACAACAGTTAGGGGGGACAAATAGACAAAAAACATATTTACAGTAATGAAGGTGGGACACTGAAGGTGAAGTGTTGGATTTATTTGCCTCACATTTTACCTGTCCAGTCATGAAATTCTGTGTCATTTTAAAATCCCTTGTTGATGTTACCCTTCCCTGTCAGATAATCCAGCAAATACCATCAAACCATGCAGGAGTTTCATAAACTTTGCTTGGATGCAAACAAAGGATGCAATTTAATGAATTTAAATGTAGGCAGCTGCATCAAATCCTATGGATTGCATCAGAAATTCCCATTTAATTGTTCAGAGGGGGGTGGAAGCTCCTGCCTGTTCTCAGGGCACTGCTGGGTTCAGGGATGCAGGGTTGGAGTTTGAAGTGTGAGTCTCTGACATGGAAATGGAAAGTTTTTATTGTCAGGGGCATTGGGTTTTTTTAAATTAAAATGAATCCAACCCAGTCTAAATCCATAAAATAAATTCTAAAGTGTTTCTGCTTCTCCAAGGTTTCTTCTCTGGGGCAAATGGATATTTTGCTACCCAAAGTCTAATAACTATTTTCACATAAAAGCCACACTCCTCAAGAAAAGTTTCAAGGGAGGAATGTCTGGAAATAATTCCTTTTAAAACAAACCTCCAAGCAGGGATGCTGTACAAAGAAAAGGAGTGTCAGAAGAACCTTTCAGGGCATTTCACTGATGAAACAAATCCTGCCTTTATTATTCCTGATCTTCTGCTCGAGCATCTGCTTTGTACCAAAACTCACAATTAATTTGTTGCTTTGAACATTATTTTTTTAAAGAGGGGGAGGGAGAGAATTGTGGTTTCTTTTAAGCATCCTGAGTTTTTCTCAGTATCAATCACTCCAGACAGTTTGATCTGCCCCTAGCTCAGGTACATTTCCAAGGATTTACTCTCCTGTGGATGCTTTGAGCCAAAACCAGTAGATTTTTCCTACTTCATCTGTCTTGGAGATAATTTTGCATTGAATTACTTCGAATGCATTCACAGGAGCTCTGCTGGATTTGGGTTTTATTGGAGGGTTGATGTCAGAGTTAAAAAATGTTCCTGGGAGACAGTGAGATTTTTGGAATGTCCCGGTATCCTTGACTTTTCTCAAGCTGTCTCCAGCATTACCTCATCAATTTCTGTTAGAGTGGAGCCTCCAACATGTTAAACAATACCTTGCTCTAAAAGCCCCATTATTGAATTAAAACAGAGCTCTGTTTAATGGTCAGTAACTTTATTTTAATCAAATTCTATCCACCACAATGACTTTAGACTTTCTTTGTCTGGGCTGTTGCTCTTACACAATAGGAAATATCTGAGCACAATACCTGCAAATAATGAACATATTGATATCCAGGATAAATGGAACCTAGACAGAAGATTAAGTTGTGAGATAAAGTCTGAGAATACCTGATTTTATAAGCCAAAGAGAATTTCTTGACAATTATGTGATTTTTAGTCAAAAAGCAAAACTGATTCATGTGCAGACCTTGCTCTTTATTATCACTGGATGCTGCTGGGTCCCTCACTGAGCCTGCCATAACCAGGCTGCCTTAATATCATTTAATTTGATTTTACAGTTTTGTCTAGGTCTCCATTACAAACAGATCATAAAATACTTTTGCTGTTAATTAAATAAAAAAGGAAACGGAAAAGAAAACGTGGCAGGAAATTAAGAAGCTGTTTATAGAAAATTCGAAATTTTTTTAGAATTTTTTGGTAGTAGCTGGAGAACAAAAACAGGACAGAGGGTGAGCGGTGGCAACAAACCTTGTTGGGAATGAGGGAGATGAGTGGGTTTGAGAAGTGGGGTTGGTGTGAGGTTGAAATCCAAGCTGAGGAGGATTTCCAGAGGTGCTGGAACTCACTGGGGCTGGGAATTACAACCATTTCCACCAGTCCACTGCTCTGAGTTGTTTTTTTGGTGCCTCAGTGCTGGGAGAGGATCAGTGTCACTTCCCAGAGCTTTGGTGAGGGGAGATGCTCTGGAGGAGTTCTGTGTTCTGTCCCTTCAAGAAGATAATCATGCTGATTTTAGGCCAAACCCAGCCCAGTTCAGATATTTAATTATCGTGTGTGTTGTGGGGTGTTTTGGCTCCTCAATCTTTCCGTTCCTATTTTTTACCTACAGCTGCAGGGCTCTTTGTGAGGTCACACTGTGCAAAGTGCTTCAGAGCAGGATGATGTTTTCTGGGAAGTGGCAGTTTGAAATGTGGATTAAGAATTCCCAGAAAACTACTGAAGAAGTAGTTCTCAAAGCATACACCATCCACAAAGCTGTTGCCATCCATTCTGGTGGTAAATGGTCAGAAAAAAAATAATCTACATTTTTTTAGGGAGAAATCCCACTCTGCAGGCAGAGATTCCCTCTGGATGTGGTTCATGATGAACTCCTGGGCTGCAGTGTCTGGGATTGTTCCTACAGCAATAGCAGTGAATTTCACCTGTAGTAAATCAGAATCCCAGAATGGTTTGGGTTGGGAGGGATCCTAAAGCTCATCCAGTCCCATCCCACCCTGCCATGGCAGGGACACCTTTCACTGTCCCAGGATGCTCCAACCTGGCCTGGAACACTTCCAGGGATGAGGCAGCCACAGGCTCTCTGATGCCTTCTTGATTTAAAGACTCATCTATTCATTTAATTACTGAGTGAATAAACTGATTTGAAGTTAAAACAGAAGCCAGCGAGATTTTGCTACTTTGATTTTTAAGTCCCTTGCTCAGTGCTGTGTTCTGGGAGTGTAAACTCTGAGAATGCAACAAACTCTGGGAAATCCACCCAAAAATATCAGTGCTCCTGAAATGTCCTTAAGCCAGTGGTTTTTGTGGAACAGCTTTCCACCCTTCCCAGCTCTGCAGGGCAGTGTGAGTGATTGCACAGCTGAAAGAAAAGCAGTTTTTTGGTCACAGGTACTGGAAGCATTGCCTGGACAAACCAGTTTGCTGCTATTTCTTGTGCCATAATTCTTTGCTTACAACTTAATCTCAGTTGAGGCTGGTAAAGGGAGCGTGGTGTTCCTTTCACCAAAAATGCACAAATGAGCTCATGGTGACTGATGTAACTGGAAAGTTTGCCTGAAGATTGTTGGGGGTTTTTTGAGTCAAAAATAATTTACAATGCAGGTTTAGGTTCTTTCTTTAGAACACAAGGCAAGAAGTGATAAAGGGACAACCAGAAATCTTGTCCTGGGGTGGGAAGAGCTGGGCAGTGACTTCACAACCTCCTGAGAGGAATTTTGGGAGGTTAAACCAATACCCCTGGCACTTGTTGGTTCAAAACTCAACAACCTTCCTGCCACAGGTACATCAGGAACCTGGGGGATGTGCCCTGGGCACAACAGAGCAGCTCCACACAAAAATGGCTTTAGTGCCCTGAAATGGACACAGATGTGGCTGAAATTTGAGGAGCTTTGATGTTGAAAGCCTTCCAGTGGATCACAACAGAATTAGAAGAGTTCATTTGCAAAAGGCTTGAAGGATTTAACTCTGAATAAGCAAAGGTTTTTTCCCTAAATTGAGTTTTTAAAAAAGAATCTTTAAAAAGCAAGCAGAAGTTTTGTTCCAAAGAGCAGCAGTGAGCAGAGCTGAGGACAGGCAGGTCAGAGATGTTGCAATTCCTAATTTTGAAAGCATTGATTTAACATAACAGAATGTCCCAAGGAAGAAAGCCCTGGAGCCTCCTGGGCTGCCGTGGGCATTGGAGCGTGGCTCAGGTGAAAACCACGTCAGACCTGGGCCCATTTTAGCTTTGTGGCCTTCACCAAGATCTTTCCTTTCTCCATCTCATAAAGCAAATCAATCTGCCAAGGAGCCTTTTAACCCCAAAACCTTCCTGTTGATCCTGACCATAAACCAGATTTATTTTCTGCAACTTCAGAGCTCTGGGCACAGAAAACAGCTCAGCTCCAGAGCCGTGCTGAGGCCAGGGGTGGTGCTGGCAGCTGGGGGCTCTGGTTGCTCCTCAGGGGCTGGGGAGCCCAGGTTTAGCTGGAAAGGGAACTGGGTCCAGCTTTGGGCTGCCCCAGCTCCCAGGATTCAGGTTTTGGGCAGCCCCAGCCCCAGGTTTCCCTAAATCTGATCCAGGTTTTAGGCAGCCCCAGGTTTCCCTAAACCTGATCCAGGTTTTGGGCAGCCCCAACCCCAGGTTTCCCTAAATCTGATCCAAGTTTTGGGCAGTCCCAGGTTTCCCTAAACCTGATCCAGGTTTTGGGCAGCCCCAACCCCAGGTTTCCCTAAACCTGATCCAGGTTTTGGGCAGCCCCAGGTTTCCCTAAACCTGATCCAGGTTTTGGGCAGCCCCAACCCCAGGTTTCCCTAAACCTGATCCAGGTTTTGGGCAGCCCCAGGTTTCCCTAAACCTGATCCAGGTTTTGGGCAGCCCCAACCCCAGGTTTCCCTAAACCTGATCCAGGTTTTGGGCAGCCCCAGCCCCAGGTTTCCCTAAACCTGATCCAGGTTTTGGGCAGCCCCAGGTTTCCCTAAACCTGATCCAGGTTTTGGGCAGCCCCAACCCCAGGTTTCCCTAAACCTGATCCAGGTTTTAGGCAGCCCCAGGTTTCCCTAAACCTGATCCAGGTTTTAGGCAGCCCCAACCCCAGGTTTCCCTAAATCTGATCCAGGTTTTGGGCAGCCCCAGGTTTCCCTAAACCTGATCCAGGTTTTGGGCAGCCCCAGCTCGCAGGGCTGAGTCAGGCTCAGGCTGAGCCCCTCTGAGTCACTGCAGGGTCCTGCTGGTGGTGCAGCCTCGGGGAAGTGGATGGTTTAAATACTGTGAGAATCTTTATCAGCACAGGAAATGACAGCTCATTAAAATACTAACCGTTAAGCCAGTTTAGATCACTGTCTGGAAAAAAATTAACCATTGAAGGCTCAGAGGACTCACAGGAAGAAAGGTGCCCTGTTTAGACAGGGGACACGTTATGCAAATAAATCAGCTTTGCTAAGTGGCCAGTGGCATAAAAATATTTCCACTGAAATCTATTTTTCAATTGTTCATAAAATAGCTGACTTCCAAAGAAGTCGATACCACCGTGCTGGAGTGAAACTTCTGAGGGAGGGGTGGCTGAAATCCCCAAATTCGGTGCCTGTTCCTAAATGTTTTATTGCTTTGAAGCTGCGGGATGGATTTTCCTTGTGTTCTCACAGGGGAATGGAGAAATGGGAATCTCACAGGGTCGGTGTTGGAAAGGAGAAATGGGAATCTCACAGGGTTGGTGTTGGAATGGAGAAATGGGAATCTCATAGGGTTGGTGTTGGAATGGAGAAATGGGAATCCTATAGGGTTGGTGTTGGAAAGGAGAAATGGGAATCTCACAGGGTCGGTGTTGGAAAGGAGAAATGGGAATCTCATAGGGTCGGTGTTGGAAAGGAGAAATGGGAATCTCATAGAGTTGGTGTTGGTGGGATTGTTTCATGATGTTTTCCATAATTGTTGGGAAGGTGAAAACCTTTGCCTTCCCCCTCTGGCCTGGCTGTCAACAATCTGATTGAAATAAATTCTTTTCAAAGAGCTGAAGGTCCAGGCAGGGAGGAGCCCATCCCAGCACGTTCCCTTTCTTTGTGAGCTCCCTCAGTGCCACTTCACTCCCTTCTGTGCAGCGGGAGATAATCCCTGGCCTTGGGCAGTGCCCGGGCAGTGCCAGCCCCCGGGGATTCGCCTCTCGCTGCTCCTCCCGTGTCAAACATCTTCTTCCTTTGGAATTGTGCTGCCATTTCCCAAAGGATGTTTTTCTCTGGCTGGTTCAGCCCAAAAAAAAAAGCCGAACCTGGGTGTTTATCCCGAGCCCCCGAGCGTGTGGAGTCTGAGGGGATTTTCCGAGCTGAGGGCTGTGGATATTGGAGGGATTATCCATGAAGTGGGGCCGTGACTCAATATTGCATCACCTTCCCGAGGTGTGTCCGGCCTTGTTTGCACCTTCTGTTCCCCCACGGGGCTCTGGTTTCCCTCCAGGTTAGAATTTCCATGATGAAATTAAATTAAATTCAATAAATCCCATGTTTGTGACCCCCCCCCAGTGCTCCCAGTTTCCTGAGTATCCCACTGGGGAGGGATCCCAGTTGTTCACAGGGGTCAGACTCAGGGCTGGCTGCACTGAGGTTCTTATTTACATTTTTAATTTCCATCAGGGTTAATCAGCTGCTTCAGCATCACTTGGTGTTCGAGGCCTCTTATAAATGAGAAACTTCCATAAACTTTCAAATTTGCATTGATGAAAAATCCCATGGTTTTGTTCCCAAAATTTGGGTCTGCAGGGGCAGCTTCTTTTTTTTTTTTGGAAAACACTTGTGAATTCTAACATTTCTCTCTGGAAAAGTGAACAAATATCCACATGTGCTTTGATGAAATGGGGGGTTTATATCCTAATTTATGGTGTGACAGATTTTTTGTGAGATCTTGGTGCAATGGCACTGAAAGGCAGCGTTTGATAGAGACCTGTACTTCAGGATTTAGCAGAGTTGAAATTAATTCCCTGAGTGTTCCCAACCTCTCCAAGCACAGGTTGAGAGATTTCAGTCATTCAAGAGCAACCCATACTCCTAAAGATCTTGTAAGATGAAAATTATGGCTTATGATTAATTAGTCTTAAATAAGTATTTTTAATATTAGTAAAAATACAGATGACTGGAATATCAAATAACTTCCTACTTCTTGTAAGCTGGCCCAGGGAAAATCCAATTTTTTCTGCTCTGGGTTTGGTGCTTCATCCTGGTGCCTTTGAGAAAAATCTTTCTGTAGTTCCAAAGGTTCTGCTAAAAAGATTTAAAATTTCCCAAAAATCACTTCATGACCAGTGAAAGGCATTTGAGGTGCAGCTGTTGACAGTTGTTCTTGGAAAAGCAAATGAATAAATTTAAACACAGATTTGTTGTAACTGGACTGGAAGTTGTTGGAGTCAGACTCTGCAGGTTCTTGGTGTAATTTTTAAAATAATCTTCGAGCAATTTTGCTGAATCTCTGTCATGTGGTGCTTCAAGCAGATGGGGAATTTTGTTTGATTTATTGGAAAAAGAACTTTAGAATTGGTCATTTGAATAGAAATCATAGCTCTGAGTTAAAAATACATAAATGTGCATCTGTTTCATTACAAATACCAGGTAATAGTTCTGAAAACAGGCACCAAGAGGGTTTTTTCAGTGAATCCAAATTTTTAATGGGTACTTATGTTGTAGTATTAGAATGGAAGTTATGTTTTTTTGACTGAAATGTTATGTTTTTAATAAATTTAGGATTACCAAAGGATTACCAAAGGCTCCCAAATTTTTGGGAGCTTGTTCTCAGTTTCAGTTCCCTGTGAAACATTAAAATTTAGCAGAGAATCAGAATGCATCGAACGAAAATTTAATATTTAACGTTTAGAGTTTCTAAAACAACTTCTGAATCCAAACTTCTTCTGAAACAGAATTTCTCCTTCCATCTTCTGGATTTGAAAGACAATGGGTTTGATTCCTGAAGGAACACGAAGGGAGTGGGGTTTGGATTATTCTGGGGTTATCTTCCAGCATCTTCCTTCTCCAGTCCTGTGAAATCTGCGTTTTTTGAAGTGCAGGAATTGTGATGCAAATCTGGCCCCTCTGCCCCAGGGATCCCACAAAATTCATCCCCGAATCCTCCTCGGATCAGCACAGAAGGATCTCTGAGTGGGATTCGTGGGGTTTGCAGGGACACAGAACTCATTTCTAATTCAATTAAATTCTTTTTAAGATTTTTAGATTTAAGATTATGCCTTTGGATATCAGGTGGCACATAACCGGGTGATGAAATGATTTAATTTTGTCCAGAAAAGCACCAGTAACTAATACTGTGCTGCCGAGATGGGATTTCAAGAATTTCATGTGGATTCCTGATTTTTTTGGTTTTCCTCTGCTTTTTTTACTCCTTGTTTAGATCTCTGCATATTTTTTTCAGAATTAAACTCTTTACAAATGTACAAAAAAATTGCAGTTTTAGAAGCTGAGGCCCTTGCATTCAGGATCTTGGGGTTCTTCAAAATTGCTTTAATAAAATCAACTTTGTGCACTTAATTAATTGTCGTGCTCAGAAAAGGAAAAGAAATAGTGAATTGTTTAGTGAGAAAAATTTTGAAATATTGTTTTGGTGCACCAGGAGCTCCTCAAGCCTCTGAACTTGGGTTTCATGTCTTTGTTCTGTGTTTAATTCAATTTGGGGACCGAGTGAGTTCAGTTTTCGGTGAAGAACGGAGTCATTCGAACACCACCCTGTTAATCATTGATCCCTCATCATTTAAATATTCCTCATTTCTTAATCATGCAGAAGTTGAAAAGCAAACCATTACCTTGCAGTCGTTCTTCAGGCTCCCAAGAATTGTCTGAAAAAGAAACCTCAAAATGTTCCTCATGTTCCAAGCGTGACTCGTCCCGGAGTCCCTGGGAGAGCTTTTCCCAGGAACAGTCAGCGCTGAGACGGCTCGGGAACACTGGGAATCCTTTGGAACATTGACACACTCTCGTGTAAAATGGATAAGGGACGTGCTTTGGGCTCCACAGGGGTTTTTTTTCCCTGAATTTTTCCCAGTCTGGGCACAGAATTTCCTCACCCGTTTGTCTCACGGGGTGGTGAATCACAGGGGAAGCGACCTTTTGCTGGGAAATGGGTTCAGAAACCTCCTTTGCCCCTGGCCATGAAGGAAGTAGATTTACTGGAGGAGAATGAGACACTTTGTTTCGTGCTTTTCATAAATTCCTAAAATTAGAAAGCTGTTATTTTTTAATTGGGCTTCGGTCCTGAAAAGGGAATATGGTGTCAAAGTAGGAGGCTGAGGGGAATGGTTTGAGTCACTCAGAGGGAGATGGTCAATTGTACAACTTGTTGGAGGTACAACTGGTGTATCTTAGGTCTGAAGTGTGTTTTACTAAACCCTCCCCAGAGCAGCAGCAGGAATAGTGGAAATAATAAAACCGATTAATCAAAATTTAGGTGAGTTTTTTGAATGTAGAAGACCTTAGTGATTTCTTTAAAATTAAACAAAAATCAAAACCTCCCTTCTCTTTGAAATTCAAGTGGTCAGTAATGAGAACAGTAATGAAAACTCCCCGTGGCTGGAGTTGGGATGGGGTGGATGCTGTGGATCCAACTTTGAGAGCGTTCTCCCCACACAGCTCAGGCCGTGGGGTTGCTGGTGATCATTTAGAATTTATATTGGACTTCTGAGAGTTTTTGAAGGGTTGTGCCCATTCTTAAAGGGCTTTGTATCTCCCGCTAAGTAGGATTTAAGGAAAAGCTGCTGGAAGCCTGGAGGCTGCTGAGAGCCTGCCCAGCACCAAGTGAGAGCGCTGCCGTTCCCAACCCGGGATGTTCCCAACACCGGGAACAAGGTGTTGGGTTTTTGTGCGAGCCCTCTGCCAGAGAGCCTGGCCCGATTCGGGGCAGGGTTCAGATCGCTCCTTTGTTCCTTTGTTAATCCCGGCTCGGGGGAGGCGCTCCAGGATCTGCTCCCGCATTCTTTTTGGGAAGAGATGACGCACGGATTGTCCTAATAAGGACTTGGCTGGGGAGAGGGGCCGGCTCCGAGCGGGAGAGGGGGCGAGGCTTGGGGCGAGCAGTTTCTTTTTTAACCGAGGGATGACACAAGCCCCAGTCATTTCCTCATTAATCGGTTCAAACCAGTTCTTACAGGAACTGCCGCTGATAAATGTGGGACTTCTCCGAAGTCATTCATTGGGTTCTCAGCGCTGCAGCCTCCTCCTGCCTCCAAGGAAATGCTCCCGCTCTCGGCTTCTTCCTCTCTTCCCAGCACTGTTTTGCTCAGAAATATTTTTCTTTTTGAGCACTTTTTGAGGATCTGGGGAAATGTATCCCTCCCGAAGTATCAGATCAAAAGATGAAATGTATTTTATTTCGTGGGTTTCTGTTTGCTCGAGTAGCTTCAAGTTCTCTTCTGAGCTGTGGCTCAGCCTGAACTTTGTTCTGATTAGGTAAAGTGGTAAGTTTAAAAAAAAAATGGTTTTTTGTTTTTGTTTTTTTTTTCTTCCCTATTTTGTCTTATTCTCTGGGATGAACTTTCCATCAGTGCTATTCCGAGTATAGGTCCTTCTCTTCAGAAGCCATTTCAAGAATATTTGGAAGCTCAGAGGATAAAACTTCACCACAAATCCGACAGTGCTGTGCCACAGGTAAGACCCTCTTTGCCTCCCTCCCTCCCCGGCTTTTCCCTTCCCTGCCTGTCCTCGACTTGTAGTTTTTACCAATGGAACTCCCGATTCTGTTTTTTAAAGACCTGCGCTGACCCAGGGAATAGATAAAAATCTCATTTTAAAAGCAACCTGGGAATTCAAAATTACTCTGTAATTGTATGCAACTGAATTTAAATCCTTTGGAGGATACATAAAAGTATAAAGCGAAACCAGTGGCTTGTCTTGCCTCTGCAATAGCTGGCTCTTTGGAAAGTTAAATTTAAGGGGAAAAAAGTTGCCTTTCCATGTGAAATGGTAACAAACTGGGCAGCACCGATGCTTCAGAAGCCGCTGGGATCTGTGGTTCAGTGGACAATTAGAGAAATAAAATCCCCAAGCCTTTAGTCTTTGAAAGGAAAAGAAATTGCAGTGTTTAGAGCAGGTACAAGGGGCAGAAGTGTCTTTTCATACAGAAAAAAAAATACTTCAATTTTTTTTAAAGTATTTTTAAAAACTTACCCTGAATTTTCAGTGGGACAGAGCAGCTTTGACATGAAATTCTTTCGGCTTCTGAGGCATTTTGAGATAAAATCCGTGAATCCAACTCACATTTCACGTGCAGTACTTGTAGCTGTTGGAAATGTCCCTTTGCCCGTTTCTTACCACAAAAGAGCCGGACTGGGGAGGCTCTGGCTGGAGTCAGGAAATGTGCAGTGATTTCTGGGCAGAGCGTTGCTGCCCTCCTTTGACAAAAAGCACAACTCGAGAATTCCCGTGAAAAACGCTGGAAGTGGCAGCGGAACTTCCAGGGACACCAAAGAGTCAGATCCTAATGGGGAGATAACCCAGAAAAGGCAGTTTAGGAAAAAAACCACATTGTTAACCAATGACCTGATTGTTTTCTGTGCGAGGAACATGACAGGGAATGACAGGCAGGGGCTGCTAATTCTGAACTCCACGAATTGTTAGCGAAGACTAAACAATACTGGGAATAATAAATCACTTTGGGAGCACACTGGGAATGATCAGGGATTCGTCATCTGCCCGGCAGTGGATTTGGCAGCCCCTTCTGCATTGTCTTTCAAGGGACTGAAGTCAGCTTTGCAGAGGGACCTGCAGGAATCCTGTCAGCTTGCACTTGGTTCCTGGTTTTAATTTGATTAATTGCAGAATAAAGACACGGTCAGGCTTTCCCCTTTCACCCAGAACTCTCCCGTTGTCCTGTGGACTAATCTTCATTCTCCTTCTCCTTCTGTTTTGTCTCTTCAGGGGGAAAACTGGCTATCCTGGATGTTTGAAAAATTGGTGATTGTCATGGTTTGTTATTTTATCTTATCTATAATCAACTCCATGGCCCAGAGCTATGCTAAGCGACTGCAACAGAAGATGTACTCGGAAGAAAAAACCAAATGAGCTTGGAAAAAATGGGAAAAAACCCTGGATGGGTTTTGGCAGACACGAGAAATGACACATCTTTTCATATGTTTAAAAATCAGCGTTATTCAAAAGGGGGAAAAATTTCTTAACATCAATTTTCAACTCTTAACAAGGTTTTTTTTTTTGTTTGATTTTGAAAGTAATTTGGATATTAGAGCAAAGTTTATTGACAAACTTATAAATGTTAAGGTAAGGTGTAAAATGCTTCACGAGCCCGGGTTGTGTTTTACAGGATGGACAATGGGATGTTAAATGGAGTTTAACACAAATGTCCATCCAAATTACTTCCAAAACTGATGATTTAATACTCTCCCATCTCCTGATTTAACTTCAGACTGACCTGAGGGTAACGTTTTCTTTTGAAGGGTGGCTGGTTTGCTTTTCCCATAAGTTTCAAGACCATCCAAATGTAAATAACTGAGTACAGACTGGGTACAAACTGTTGCATGTCCCTCATGGTAAGGCTGTTCCGTCTGAATTCCCGGTGTCCCATTGCATTGCACGCTGGAAAAGCCACCCTCTCCAACTTCATGATGTTAGCAGAGATGGTTGATGTCAAATGCTGAAGCCAACATTTTTTATTCTGTATATTTAGAATGAAGTTAAGATAAAAACTTTATAAAGTCATCTTTGATCATTCCAGAATTTCTTGTGTCAGTCTTTTTAAGCTGTTTCTTTTCCTCTCTCACTTTTGGATGCTCTGTGCATGTTTGCTCATCCTTCCTGCACTAATGGTGCTCAAACCCTTTGTTCTTGTTTTGTTTTGTTCTTTTTTTGTTCTTTTTTCTTCACAACTTCTTGCTTAGCAAAGGAAGGAGGAAGGCCGTGCCTTGCTTGAAGCACAGTCACTGCTTAAATAGGTTAAGTAGAGAACAAGATTGGTTATCCTAAATTCTGCTCAGGTGTTTGCCCCTGAGCCCAGAACTGTGGGCAGTGGAGGAGAAGAGAGGGGAAAGAATTAAGATTCCAGCTGAAAGCAGATTTTAAGGCTACCCAGCAATGGGAGAACTTTAGAGAACCTTCAACCTTATGCTTTTAAAGTCAGATTTGTGATGATCAGTGTGTGTCAGTTCCGATGCACAGGAACAGAATTGATATTAAAATGGCTCTTTTCCCTCTTCAGTGCATAAATCCCCACTGCTGCTGTACCTCTATCGCTGCTCTGATCACTTGTGAACGATCGGTTTTTATTTTTATCCTAGGGGGGTAAACACCAAGAATTCATTTGCCTTTCTAATTAGCGTTCTCAGAAGGTGGTCCAGAGCCTGGGGCAGCTGAGCTGCTGCTCCTGCTTAGCTCAGGCTGCTCCGTGGCCCAGGTTAGGCAGGGCTGGAGCCAGGTGTGTTCTGTTCGACCCTGCCCGAGTGTCCTGTCGTGTTGCCAGCGTCGTGCCATGCCATGGCTGTACCATCCTGTCGGATAGCTTATCAGACTGATGTTGACTGTTGGATCTCATGGCAACAACAGTCGGTAGGCTGTCTGACATTTTGGTATCTCTCATCTGACCGTTTCTCATCCATCCCCAGCTGTTTCCATTGAGCATCAGCAGCACATCAGTGTCTTTGGTTGGGCTGGAAGTGAGCTCGGAGGGTGCAGAACAAAGCCTTTGTAAAGCTTCCCCTGGGGGGAGGTGAGGTTTGTACCGATTCTCTTGGCTTCACAGGGAACTTCAGGCAGTGCTCTGAACGGGGAGGATTTGAATGCAGACTGCTGCGACAGGTTCAGTTCCAGTAGCTCAGAGTCCGAGCGCAGGAGTTGGTACGAAGGAGTTAAAAGCACAGAGGCCGTTCAGCTGCTCCTGGTGATTTTTAAAAGGTGAACAGTATTCACTAAATCTTACCACTTTTTGCCCTAAATCTGGCCTTTGACAATAATGTCACAAAGAACTTGTTCTGATATAATTCCAAACCCCACAGCTCCGTTTGGATCTTCACTTTTTCAGCCTACAGACCCTTCAGAGCTGCACTTTGTAAGGGATCACCTCAGAGTTCCATTTCCCCTCAGGACACTGGATCAGTGACAGCCCTTGGCTGCTCTCCCCACTTCTAGTGGCAGCTTTTTGGCCCCCAAATCTGTCACCTGAGGGACACGGGTATTTATTAACCTCTCACACTTGTGGGAGGGGATGGCATCGATGCCATGTTGGGGTCCCTGTGTGCTCTCAGGTTAGAATCAGGACACTGCAACAACAACTAAAAGAGAAAAAACCCCTTTTCCTAGAGCCTGAGCCAATAAACTGCACCTTTCTAAATGCTTTAGAAGTCTCCTTAAAATTCTGCCTCTTGCCTACTGAAAACCACAAGGAAAACTTAAAAGCTTTCTCCCACTTTTGGTTCAATATGTTTACATTTATATAGTGTGAAATATATATATATCTGTTGTTCTTCAGCTTGTGTTTCCATGTGTCCATTCCAATAAGCTCTGCTGTTATTTTGAAGCTTTCTAACACTATTTAAAGAAGGAAGTGATCATTCTACCTGCTTCTACCTGGGATATAAGACTTGGTAAAAGGTAAAAAAAACCTAATAATAGAAACAAAAGTGACACAAACCTGATGAGATTTGCAATGGATAGTTTTATGTTTGCTTAAATAAACAAATAATGTTTCCCAGTGTTTATTTCAGCTGGATTGTTTCCATTCTCTGTACTGAACTCTCTCGGTAACACTGTGACATTTGCTGTCCCAAACATTCTCCAGTGTGAACACAGAAGATAATTCAGCAGTTGCATTTTGTGCCTTCAGAGAAATGCTCAGCCTTTAGCATTTGACCTGAAAACATGGATTTTGCTCCCTTAACCCGGAGTTTCCTTTTGTTGCACATATCTTCATTACACACTGGAAGCAGTCAGTTCAGTGTTAGACACAAATCCAAAGGGAGATCTTGCAAGAGGAACAATCTGGGCACAAATCCCTATTTTTAGCTGCTGTTTCTTGCAATTAGACACTAAATAAAGTATCTTGGGTTTGGTTTTTTGTTTTTTTCTGGGAATGACTGAAAATCACCCGGAAGTAACAGCCCTCTAAGAACAGCTAATGACTTTGTTGTGACTTTTTTTTTTTCTAGTCTCATTATCTGTGGAACGAGGTCAGGTGGGGCTGCAGCTCCTCCTCCTCTGGGTTCTCTCCTTGTTCTCCTGCCTGCCCTGAGGATTGTGCTTCCCCACACCTCTCGGAGGGCTCTGAGAGGTGTCAGTGCCCCTCTGCTGGCAGCTGCCCCGTGCCCCAGAAGGCAGGAATTGTTGGTGTAAGCAAAGCTCAGGTCACACCGAGCCAGGTCAGGTCAAACCGTCCAGTTCCAGCCTCACATCCATCAAAAGAGTCAGGAAAGCTCCTGCTCCTTGTCCTGGTGTTCCTTCCCTCCGTGCCAGTGTCACGCTGTGTTTCTGTTCAAGCAGCTCCCTCACAACTCCCCCAGCTGCCTGTTCCTGCTAAAAGATCCTTGTCATTAACACTCGACAGTGGCTTAATGCTGTTCCAGAAAGTCCTTCCCTGCTGTGCTTTTGGGCTTCATTATTTAATTTGTTAGAATCAGCCTCCCTCTCGCTGCAGGCACGAGCAAAACACTCTGGATGTTTCCCTGATTATCAAGCAGAAATATAAATATTAGTGAACAAAATTGATGGCAGGTGTAACGAAAAGTGGGGGTTGGGCGTGTTCCTTGGAGGTAAAAATAATTGGTTTTCTTGGAAGCACATGGTTAAAAAATACTTTGTAATCAGCAGTTAAAAGGCTGAATTAATTACAGATAAGGTAATTGAAATGACTCTTCTGAGATCTAAAATTCTGCCTTTTTTCTGTAAACTTGGTTGGTTTTTTGGAGAAGAAGAAGGAAAACCAGTAAGTATTTCACCCAGGTCTCTCCAGATTGCAGCAGCGGGTGGAGTGTGGGAGTGGGAGGGGATCCTGCTGGGCAGGTGAGGGATCAGTGCTGGATCACTGTGACCTCAGGAGAGGGGAGTGGAGCAATCCCCTTCCCTGTGAAACACCTCCTGATGCATTCAGACATGAGGGTAAATATTTGCATGTGCTCTTGCAAACTCATTTTTAGAAGGATTATGCCGAAAAACTCTCATTGCCTGCTGTGGCTTTGCTAATTCAAGTGCCTAATTGAGGGCATGAAGTGCTGGCATGAATTTCATTGTACATTTCACTTGTTTCTTGATGCATCCACTCGGCTTTCATAAAAGGCAGCAGAACATTGTTTTGGCAGTGGTGTCAGAGGGAGAGGCTGGAACAACCTGGGGTTGTCACAAGAGGGGAAGGAGCTCAAACACAGAAACTCACCGCTGTTTTATCACCTCCAGGCACAAGCAAACAGGGAGAGCCCAGCAATCAGTGACTGCTTGGAATGTGTTGTGAATTCAGGAGAAAAACTGGTATTTTGGTCAAAAAATGTGATTATTACCCCATCTGAAGAGGCTGCTGAGGCCATTCAGTGTGTTCACTGCTGGTGGTGTCCAGGTGTGGTAAAACAAAGGTGCAAATGTGAACCTGTGGAATGGGCCCAGCTTGGGGTTAGTTTGCTTTAACACTGCCCTTTGTTGTGCTGAGGGCGTTTTATTCATTTATTATTATTATTATCCCTGGAATGAGTCAAAGAGCAGTGGCTCCATTAACATTAAACCAAAGGTCACCTTTCTCTAGAGCTCGTTTGAGGTTGGGGGCAATGTGGCATCTTCGTGTTCCAGGGGAGTCGCTCCCAGTTCATTGTTCGGGTGTTCCAAGAAGCTTCCCGGGGTTGCCCGGGCAGGGGCAATGAGGAAACTGGCGAATGTTTCCTGCTCAGAGGCGGAAAAAGAGGAGTTGTCAGCTCGGGTATTGTTCCTGCTCTGATAGCGGCCCTGCGGCCACACCCGGCTCCTGGAAACGGCTCTTGTGGCCCTGTAAAATGGGTTGGTGCCTCTGGTACCACCTGTAAGGAATTCTTAAGGAGCCAATGCATTTCCCAAAGCTTGTTGTGTCCACAGGAAATGACCTCGTGGTGTCTCTTTCTTTCTGTACTGTCAGGAAATAACCTGGCAGCTCTTTTGCAGGAGCTGCTGCTGATTAAAACATCAATACCTTGTCCAAGGCTCACACTTTTAGGGACTGTGGCTTTCCTCAGAAAGGAAATTATTAGGATCTTTCCATCCTTTGATGGGAAAAGCAGGTTGCTATGCTCAGCATTTCTCTGTCTCAGAGAGAAAACACACGTACAGATTTACAACATTGAGCAAATCTTGCCATGGTCACAAAACCTCCCAGGTCTGGTTCAAACCCTCACTGCTCTCAGTGCCTCGCTTGCTGCAGCTGTTTTCTGGAGAGCTCTTAATATTTAGGATATTTTCATAACAACACATTTCATTTCTCAGATTCCTGGATTCGTAGGTCTCTCCTCAGCAGCCCAGCTGACCTCTTGTGAGACAGTCAGTGCATTCCTGGGTGTTGTGTAAGGCTTGAGGTGGGGAGCAGCAAGGAAGAAACTTTAAGATGCCTGAAGCTGGTATTTACTCGAGTTCCAAGTAATGGATGCCAAGAACATTTTCAAAGCAAGATTTTGCTACTGCAAGTGGTGATTTTAATTCTGTTGCCTCCTTTAACTTCTGTACAAAGTGTCTCTCACACTTCTGTGTGTGGCAAACCCCACTGCAGCCCTGGAGCACCGGAGCCTTGTGGCTGCCCAGGAGGAGCCAGGTGTTTGTGGGAGAAGTGAGGCAATCTCTGGCCACAGATTTCAGTTGTGACTGAGAGATCTGTTCCAATTAAGTGAAGAAGGAAAGGGTTTAAGTGTTGTTTGGCAGAGCCTGAGAGCCCTTGCTTGAAACTGTCACTGATGTCCCGTCCCTTGGCCTTGGAGCCCTCTCTGCCCTTGGCCAAGTTGAAGCCTGAACTTCAAGTTTCTTCCCCAAATTTGGCCTATAAAGGAGAGATTCACAACTTCAAATCACTACATAAAAACAATTGCTGACTTAAATGACTCACAGTCAGCTAACACAAGCTGGAGTTGCCCAAAGTGGGGTGGGGAGGAAATTTCCCTGTGTTTTCTTTGCAAGTGGCAGAAGGATGGGACAGCCAGCAGCGAGCACTTCCATGGAAAGATGGATCCTTGAACTCAGGATTGTTCCAGGCCATCTGGAAAGCAGCAGCAGCTCTGAATTAGTGCGCAGCTCTCACCACCCTCACTGAGGATATTCCAGGGAGCAGCCACAGCTGCCCTTGCCAGCCAAGTCCAGGCAGGATTTTATTCCACCTTCAGCCTGTGGGATGAGGCCACTTCCCACTTGGCTCCGTGGGCTCTGCTCTCCTGACGTGCTCCTGTAAATGATCCATTACATCTTGGAGACTGCTGGGCAAAAGTCCAAATTCAATCCTGCCATCTGACCACAATTACACCATTCTCAGGCAACTGAAGTGTATTTTTGTGAGCCTTAAATAAACATGACATTGTCCATGTAACCAAATATGTACAATAATCATTTTTGCAGAACGCACCCATTTCAGTGCAAATCCAACACGGGGCTTGTTTCTCCTTATATACAACCAGTGAAACAAAAGCTCAAGCAATGTTTTTCTGGGTTTTTTGGTTTTTTTTTTTTTAACCACCCTTTTATTTTAGTTTCTCTGCTTATTGCTCTTATTTTATATTGGCCTAGAAAGCACCCTCAATTTACTCATTTTTCTGTCTTAAGAGTGTGACATTTGGGATTTTAAAAGGTTTGGTTTAAGACGAGAAGGTTTTTATCACCTAATTCACAGAGATAAGTGTGACTCTCTTAGGACTCACTGATATCTCTCAGGCTTGTATGAACAAGGGGTTAAAATTTACATTTCCTTCATGATCTTTATCATGGAGATTATTTACTCTAAAAATTGCCTTTATTTCCTAACGAGCAGTTTCTCCAATCTCTTCTCTCGGGCCGTTTTCACCTTTTCCACGTGCTCCTGTGTGGCTGGCAGGAATATTTGTTTGGCCACCCCGTTGTTTGCAGCTCCTGGAAAGGGTTAAGCGGGGTTGTGCTGCTCCAGGGCGGGGGCTGAGTCAGTGCCCCACCCGGGCAGGGGAAGTGGCCGTCTGCAGGGACAGGATTCCCACAATGTGAGCTCAGAAGGGACCATTGTGTGCCCCAGTTGGACTGAAAGAGCCGGAAAGGCTCCATGGTTCAAATTCAGGATTATCAGCTTCACTTCCAGGCCGTTAAAAGCTGCCCGAGTGTCCGGGCTGTGCCTCTGGAGCGTGGGCAGAGGCTGGAGCAGGAAGCTCCAGGGGAATTTGCTGCCTTGGAAAAGCTCTGTCTGGGCTGCCCTTGAGGAAAGGCAGCAGCTCAGTTCCTTTTGGAAGTTTTTTGTGCTATATCGGATCCATGAATCACTTTCCTGATTCCTCCTGTGCAGTTTTTAAAGTGGTGTCCAGTAAAAAGCAGGTTTCTTTAAAGTACATTCGGTCCTATTTCCTTTTGGATGTTTGGGCTCTCATTTCATAATATTTATCCCTGCTAAATTTATTAGCAAATGCAGAAAGAAGTGAATTATTCATTCAATATCCTTTTGTTCCTTAGTGTTTCTCAGTAACGTTTCAGTTGGTAATTTGAATATAACTTCCTCCTTTCATGTATTAAACCCTGGTTGATTTTTTTCCCTTATATATTTCCATCCTTCCTGTGCTGGTACTGAGTTTAACCTTAAAAGCACCAATATCTATTTATGCCCTAAAAAATAAATTGTATCTGTAACTACCTCAGTGCCTATCACTTGCCAAATATTTATTGTGTTTAAAGCATTTTAGGTTATTAAAAGTTATTTTCATTCCTGGGTTGGATTTTGGTGGGTTTATTTTGTTTGTGGGTTGTTTTTTAGGGAGCAGGGCATTTTTTTGTTTGTTTTTTTGTGGTCAAATAGAAGTTCTTCTATTCATGAAATGTCTCCTATAGTTGGAGTCTTTGAATCAGCTTCCAAGTGAGCTGCACCTGTCCATTCCAGCAAACAATAGTGAGATTTGGAGCATTGTTCCTGGTTTATGGACATCCTGTGGGGACTTTGCCTACAACAAGCAAGGTCAAGGCCACTGATTCTGCTGTTCCTGTCTCTGAGCCATTGGCTTGTGCTGACTTTTGATCTACCTCATTAATTGTAATTGTTAATGAAATAAAGGCCTTCTTCCAGGCTCTATTTACATAATTAATTTTATCAATAACATAGAGAATTACTCGTCCACCTTTTAATGCAATTGTAAGTGATGAATATGTGATAGTAGCTATTCACTTCCTGTCACTTTGACCTTTTCCACATCCTGGGGAAAAAATAAAGGAATCCCATCATAGATAAAAAAAAAGAAAGCTTGGTTTGGGAAACGGTGTGAGAATTTCAGGACTGAAAAACATTCACAGGAAGAAGCTTAGAGGTGCCTAAAACAATTCCTGTCAGCCCCTTCTCCAGAGCAGTAAAGGATTATAACAGCTAAAATTTGTATTTGTGCTTTGGAGTTAGACATCTTACCTGTGTGCTGTGTTTCCTGACGTGGCACAAATTCTGCAATCAAACAAACAAAAAAAAGACCAAATATCCTGCTCCATTAGCTGGAAGTGCCATAAATAATGATTATGGGTCTGTATCATTCATAGGGCACTGAGCACCTGCTGTGTTTGCTTCATGCTCAGAATTATGAATACAGGGAGATAACATGAGGTTATTTCTGCAATAAAGTTATTTATTGCTACAGCAGTACAATGAGCCATTGCTCTCTTCCTTGTTTCTCAGAGAACTTACCTGTCCTTAGCCTTTTGAAAATCTCTTTTACCTGTTCTGTGAAGTGAGGAGGAAAAGGATTCCTGGGACTTGGCCATTTTTTCATGGAGTTACCTATTCTCATTTGTGATACTGGAAATTCTGTTTGGGATCTGTTGAAACACCAGGGAAGTTTATTTCTGCGTTGCTGAACATCCTGTGCCTTTTGGAGGAGGGAGAAGCTCACTGTGGTCTCCTTTCCTGACCCTTTGTTCCTGCAAACTCGAATTGCCTGTGCTGTTTGTCTGAGCTTCTTGTGCAATCTTTCCTGCAGTTTCTTCTGTGAAAATACCCAAATTAGACAATGGTTGAATGGTTGAAACACAGCAGAAAATCCCTTTTGACCAAAGCAGGTCCCAGCTCTGAGCTGCCATCTTTTGAATGAAATGGCACTAAAATCTGAAGGTGCACTGTGGAATTTGTCTATTTATTAAGGGAAAAGTCCTTGAAACTGATTTAACTCTTTTAATTTTTGGCCTGGGGGATTATTTCTATGGGAGAACAGTGTGACCTGGGGGAGGAATAGCAAGAATTCCCAAAGCTCTCCCTACCATTAATGAAAAGCTGGCAGAGGCAGAAGAAAGCTCAGTGTTACAAGATAATCTTTAATTCTACTGTACTCTTTTATTTTATTTTAATTCAGTGTGTGCCTTCTCAAGCCATTCCATCCCTTCTCCTGCCAGGAGGGATCTGCAGCTTCCCAGGGCACCACCTTGTGGTCGTGGTAAAACTCGTGCAAAAAACAGCCAAGTCCTTAAATTGACTTTGGAAATCACAAAATGTATTGTATTAATTATATTATATCAAATAAAGGCTCTTGGATCTGCAATCTACCAGCCCTCCTCATATCAAATATGTTTAAATAATTAACAAGTTAATTAACTTAGAGGGAGAAGAACAGGAGTTGTAGTTTTGCTAAGTGAAATGGTCAGAAAAGGACATAATTAATTATCATCTCTAACAGAAGTTGAGGATGACAAGAAAATGAAAAACTCTTCTTATTTCTTTTAAAAGATGCTTCAAAACTTTTGTTGTTTTGTCAAAATTAAGGTCCTTCAAATAGAATTTAATCTCAGTTTGCTTTAAAGGAAAGCAAATTGTATCTTGAAAGGCACCAGATGGGGCTTGGGTTAATAATTCTGATTCTGTGCATTTTTATCAGTATTGAAGCATGCAGAGGGCAAAGTGTTATAATGAAAATTTGAAACTGGAGGATTAGGAATGCCTGACTGCTTCAGTCAAGCACTTGTTTAATTTTTATCAAGTATTAGTTCATGATAGTTTAATATTGAAGTGCCAAAAATTATGTTCAGAGACATAGCTACAGTATATAGCAAATGTATTGAAAAATAGGTATTTATTAAATATATTAAATAGGAATAATATGAATATATCAATATATTCAGTTCAGATTCAGTTCTTGCTATTCAAACACAAACACACACACACTCTGCTCCTAAGACTGAAAAATAACTCCAGTACAATAATTCACATACTTCAGGAAGTTGATGGAAGGTTTTCCAGCTTGGTTCTTTCAGAAAATCTCTATTTCAGACCATTTTAACAACAAAAAAAAATCACAGATTGGTGTAACTGGAGATAACTTGTTCCAGGGTTGTGAAGCAGTCCAGGAAGTCTTCCTCTTGGATTCCAAACTTGGTGTACTGGTGAAGGTAGGCTCTGTGTGTTGAAGAATGGGTCAGACATTAGAAATCAGTGAAGATATTGGCAATTATTAGTGAAGTATAATTATTTTCACTTACTTGGAAGCAAACATATTCCAAGCTTTTCCTACAATGCTGTCGAGGGGTTTCAGCAGGAACTGGCTGTTGCTGACCAAAGAGGCAGATTTCTCATACTTGTTAAATGCTCTGGGTGTTTTCCATGCACTAAAAGCATCCTGAGGGTTCAGCCATGATGTGTATAATGAGGGGTCTTGGAAACTTCCTGTAGCAGAAACAGGACAGCCCTTTGGACAAAACCCAAACTTGATCCCTGTGTGGCCTGATCAATGCTGTCAGATCAATTTAGGCCTGGGAAAACATCTGCAGAGTGGGCAGCTTGTTGAAAATACAACTTTTAAACAGATTCATTAGATTATCAAGAAGCATTCTTGTCTGGATACTTCAGCTGCCAGCAATGCTCATCACTCCAGAAACAGCTAAATGTATTTTCAGACATTATAGCCAAGAATTCCAGATATACAGACTTGAGTCTCTTCCTCCTTCCCTGAAGTACTTCAGGAAACTTGGAAGTAAAATACAGCAGCCCTAAGCAATTAGACAACGTGGCCTTGGACAGTAAAATGTTTCTAGAGGGAATATTGACCTTAGGAGTCAAACATGTGGTCTTGGGATGTTTCCACTTGCTTCAGATATGGTTTCAAAGACAGCAGTGAGATGTGAAACCAGAATCCCTGAGGTGCTGTGCTTCTCCCTCTTACCCAATTCTGCACCATGCACATCTTTTCCTCTCAGGATAACCAGGTTGGCAATGGAAGTGTTGAAGTGCAGAGGTTTGTTTGTGGAGGGGATGGAGGAGCCTGGGTGTGGTGGTCGTACTTGCCAATCAATACCTTTGGGATGTGGGAAAAAGAGAGAAAAGAAAGTTAATGTTCTGTGAAGATGCAGATGGGAACTATCACTGTGCCCCAAACTGAGCCCATACCGGAGTTTGTAGGTGCTGCACATGAATTAAGCAGCAATCACACAATTCCCAGAGAAAACCAGTGCTAATCCAGCAGTATTTGCCTGGTAGTCACTCTGCCAGAGAAAACGGATACCTGTTTCTATACTTAGCAAGCCTCCAGCCCATTCCTTGCATAACTGGGAGCTGTAACTGAATTCTCCATGTAAATTATATGGGAGAGCTGAGCATGACTTTTATGAGTAGAAGGTGTAAAAAGAAAAAGCAGAGCTCACTATCCAAGGAATGTTCCAAATGAGTTGTGTAAATTAAGTGCATAGCCACAAACTGTTCGTTTGGTTTGTGTATTTTCAATAGTTATAATTAACAGGGATGCCTGGAAGCAGAGCAGGAGCAATCTGGGAGCTGCTGTGGCAGCTGAGGGAATGGTTAAAGGAGCAGCTGGTTCTGTGGGGGCAAATTCCTGCTGAGGTCAGCAGCTCCTTTCTGAACTGTGAGCTCTACGAAACAATCAGCTTTATTCCATCTGTAAAAATAAATGTTTAAAGAGTGATGGAGACTGAAGGTGAGTGAATGGTGTTTATTTACCTTCCTCCATTTTAGCATTAGCAATGAGCATCTGCCTCAGGTGTTTGATGAGGCCAGGCCAGCTGAAGGTGCTGTAAGCCAGGGAGTTCTCAGGCATCTGGGGGATGTTCCGAAGGCCCAGCAGCTTGAACTCGGGATGTGGAACCAATGCCTCCATTAAGTCTCCTAAAAGAAGAAATCAACAGCTGCTCACAATTGACAAAAATATTTCCTAGGGCAGCTAAAATGGGAGAAGAGTGAGGAATGTTGAGAGATTCAGCATTTTCAAAGCCATGCAAACTTGCTGTGTATTGCTGAGTTCTATACAGGGTGTTAGTAGCTTTTATTTTACAATTCAGACTTTCTCACTTTAGCCTGGCTCAAAATCTCAAGGGCTCTCTGCACTGCAGATAGATGTGAAAGTTTAATTTTACAAGAAATATGGGCAACTTTCTCCAGTTCCTTAAAGGTCCAAAATGTCAGCCTGTTGTGTGTTGTTACCCAGTTGTCTGCTCACCTCTTCTGCCCGAGCAAAACACAAAACTCTCTGTTTGTTTCAGTTCATACAAACTTCTAACCCAAACTGAAATGTGAAAATCAGTCCAAAATTACTGCCCTGCACAAACTTCCTCTGAAATGTAAATAGGTACGAGGGCGTCTGTGATCACTTGAAAAAGGAGAAATAGGGTTCTTTTGGTAAAGAATGAAACCAGAAGTGGGGGGATCTATTTTTGACTCTGCTACAACATTGGGATTGAACTTCTAAATTGGTCTTTTCCTGTCTTAAAACTTGGGATGTATCCAAATACTTGAGCAAGGAGACTGAAGAACTTCAATTCACAGCTGAAGTGACTCCAGAAAGGTGTGTGTGGATGTTGGGTTTGGTACCTAATGGGTTTCTGCTGTAGCCTGAGCCCTCTCCTGCTGTGTGAGTGGGCTGGAAAACGCTGCCCAGCTGGTGTGCAATGACTTGATTCACATCCCTGAAGGAAATCTGTTTGATATTCATCAGCTGGGCACAGATCTTGTGGATGACATCATTTTCATGGACAAGAAGGGCATCTGATGACTGGTACAGATGTGATAGAGTCAAAACAGAGTTGTAGTTTTGAACAATGACCTGGAAGCAAACAAAAAAACACACATGAGCAAGAGTCAAACAACTTAATCTCTTTCTAGTTTATAATCCTCTGGCTCCTGCTGTTTCCTCAGTTATGATTTAGGAAGTGATTCATTTTCTTTGCCAGAGTGTAGAATGAGGTCAGGAGCTCAGAGCCTTTCCATGGAAAGAGGGCAAGACCTGTGAAAATCGGGTTATCCATCTCTCTCCATACAAACATGCTGGAACAAGATCTGCTTGGGAACTGATTATAATGCTGAGATAAGAGCATATCAGGAGATTTCTAGTTAGGTAACAGCTTCTTGTGAATCTACATCACTTCAGCACTTAAATTATCAAGATTTTTTGATGAAAATCCTTTAGCTGTGTTACTGAGTCATTGGAACTTTTTCAGTGTAAAATATACCTATTTTATAGTTTATTTCTGTTGTGGATATTTTGTTTAAAAGTAAACTGTGATTATAAACATATAAATTCTATATAAACTATTATTAGCTATTAAAAGGCAATATGACATTCACCTCCCCAGTGCCATAAGGCCAGATAACGTGGTTTAGTATGAAAGAGGTTGGAAAAGCATCTCTCAAACACCGGGTCACAAATGCTCCCAGGCCTGATCCTGTGCCCCCAGCCATGCTCATTATTGTGAAAAATCCCCCGAGTCGGTCACATTTCTCTGCTTCTTTCTGCACCAGATTCATGATGACTTCTTTGTGTCTGGGGCCATGAAGAGAGTAACTGCAGGGTAACAGACAAAACAGCAAGACAGGGAAAGTTATACCAAAATAAAAGCAGAAAGGCGAAGTTATTCATAAATCAAATTTTACTTTAACTCTCACAGCTGCTGTATTACCACTCCTAGGGAGTCTGAGCAGCTCATCAGCCTCCAGAATTCCCTCAGTGAAGCCTGAGGCAGCTGTTCCTACCCATTGGCCCAGTTGTTCCCAGATCCTTGCTTCTGACAGAAGTGGGAGTGGCTGTTGTATTTCCAGTGGCCAGATCTGGCAGCCATGGATAAGGTCTGGCTGATCACTTTGGGCTCCATGTCAACAAGCACAGCCCGGGCAACAGGTACTGCACAGGAAGGAAAACAAAATTGGGGAAAATGTGCCAATTATTTAAGTGAGATGGATGGACTTGGATGGATGCAATGTCCCAAGGTCATTCCTCCCACCCACATTAGCCACACCATTAATGGGACAATACAGAAATTATCTGGCCATGCCCTGATTTCTGCTGAACCATTTATGGTGTCAAAACCAAATCTGAACTCCAGAAACCACAGATCCTCCAAGAAAGAAACCACTTGATGTTTCTGTGTGCTGAAACCAGACCCTGAGAGGGAAAAAAAGCCCTTTAAAGCTGTACCTCCAGATTCCTCCTCGCAGAAGAACCGTTCCTTGCAGGAATCATGGTAGGATTCATTCTCC
This sequence comes from Falcunculus frontatus, assembly GCA_013398115.1. Classification (NCBI taxonomy): domain Eukaryota; kingdom Metazoa; phylum Chordata; class Aves; order Passeriformes; genus Falcunculus; species Falcunculus frontatus. The sequence continues at coordinate 105,911 of VZRV01008886.1, forward strand.
TTCTTGGAACACAACCCGTGGGTGCCACGGATGTCACTGATGAGAGCACTGAACACCTCATGCCCAGTCTGGTTCCCACATTGTCCAAGCTGCACTGTGACAATTGACATCTTTATCCACTTGGTATTTAAGCCTGGAAAAGAAAATTATTTGGTTTTGCACTTTTGCTTAGTAAAGCAGAATGGAAACAAGAAATTATAACTCAGAGTTACAGAACTGGGATGCAAAAATTGGAAATCTTAAGCCTATTCAAAAACGTAGCTATTTTCCAGTTGTGTAGTGCACCAGGCCTGATGCCAGAGCCTGCTGAGGTGACAAAAGGATTCCCTGGAGAATTCCCCTTGTTTCCACCACACAGAGCAAAGTGTTTGAGTCCATCCTGTTCTGTTTTGACGTTTTTCCCCACTCAGCATCTGACAGCAGCTCTGCTTTCTCACTTTTCTATTCTTTTACATTAAAAAGGTCAATTTTTTTTTAAACTCTCTTGGTTACTCTGGGCTGCTGCTCCTCACTCCCATCCCAGCTGTGCCGCAGCACTCCTGTACCAGCATCCCTCGGATCGCCTGTAACGCGTTCTGCAGGCAGGTACGAGCTCATTTCCATTCCCGGGCCTGATTTCAACACTGCCGCCAGCCCGCCTGGGGCCATCCTGGGTGTCACTAGGAGACCGAGTCACTCCTCAGGCAGAACATAAATAAATATGTGAATTGCCCATAAAAAAGGCTCACGTACAACGCGTGCGATACCGACCCTCCTGTACCGCATTCTCTGCATGGGGAGCCCCACTCGGGTCCCCGCGGCCACAGGACGCCCCTCAGGGAACGCCGCCATGTTCCCGGCGCTGCCCACCCTCACGCCTCTCGGTCCCGAGCCCCGTCCCCGAGCCTTTCTCCTCGAAGGCAGTCCCGCTGCCTTCCGCGGATCCCGATCTCGGTCCGGGTCCCGGTTTCGCCCCTCAGGGCTCACCTCGTCCCCGCCTTCCCCACCAGGGGCTCCGGACGCGCCTTCGAACCGCCCGCCTCGCGCACGCGCAGAGCGCACTCCGGGCACGGCGCTCCCGCCCGCGGGGGCCTCACGGCGCTCTCTGCGCACGCGCTGCCCGCGCGGCTTCACCGTTCCCTCTGCGCACACGGGGCACCGGCACCGGGCGCGCGGCGCGCTCACCGCGCAAGCTCGGCGGGGCCCGGGA
>VZRV01008886.1:107348-155306 GCA_013398115.1 Falcunculus frontatus
GGGAGCGCGGCGGGGCCGCGGCGGTGCCTGGGGAGAGCCCGAGCCGCCCGCGCTGCCCCGGTCCGTGCGCTCCCGGAGCGGGTTGGGGCTGCGGGCAGCGCCGGAGCTCTTCCCCGCGGAAGTTCGGCGTTGGGATCCCGGCACAAGCGCCGCAGCGGGTTTTTTTTTTAATTATTTATTTATTGTCACATGTCCGAACGTCAGTGCAGAAATGCCGATTTTTCTGGAGCTGTGTAAAGTCGCTGCTCTCGCGCCAAAATTAAAAGCAGAGGTTTAAAATGCTGCGTTAGGCGGGTCAGCGGCTGTTTGCATCTCGTGCTTTCGTGAGCACCTGATAATGTGCAGTTTGCAGCTCGTGATGTTCATCTAGATTCTGTCAAGGCTTTAGGGAGCTTTTATTGCATCATCTCTGTTTGTATTTTTCTAGATCTTCTGTTGCTTTTTGATGTTCTCGTGTGTATTAAGCGTTTGCTAATGCTCAAACTGCCACTGCATTTATGTTCTGCTCTTTAAATGCTGATGACATTCTTGGAGTCTTTGAGATCACGGAATCATAGAACGATTTGGGTTGGAATGGACCTTAAAGATAATCTCAGGCCATGGGCAGGGACACTTTCCACTATCTCAGGTTGCTCCAAGCCCTGTCCTTGAACGCTTCCAGGGATGGGGCAGCCACAGCTTCTCTGGGCAGCCTGTGCCAGGGCCTCCCCACCCTCACAGGGCAGAATTTCCCCCTCATAGCTCATCTAAACCTCCATGCTCTTGTAAAAAGTCCCTCTTCATGTTTCCTGTAGATTCCCTCCAGGTACTTCCCTTCAGGAGATAAGCAGATATTCTGTTACCCACATTCCATGTAACCTGTAGAGACATTGTTTGACAGCTGAAGGCTTGAAAGCTTCTCAACCTGCAGGAAAAGCTGTGTCTGTCACCTCAGTAATCAATAAAACACTTGGCTTTAGCAAACGTCGCTTGCATCAGACTGTTAATGCTGCCAAGAACAGGTTCTAAGTGAGGTGGCAAGAAAGTTGAGTTTGTTCTCTCTTGTGTTCCTGTAATGCAGTCTCAGGGAACAATTAAACCATTATGGATTTTAAAACATTACCATGACTGATATTTTTATGGACATTGGCAGCCTTGGTTGGTCACAGGTGCCTTTTGGCAAACAGATAAAGGAGGGTGAATGGACTTGAGATTAAAACAGCTGAACAGCAGGAAATGTAAGAGCAGGCAAGAAGGGGAACATCAGGAATGTGTAAAGGGAAAAACATTCCAGTGGAAGTTATCCCCATAGGGTGTGTGTCCTGCAAGGATCAGAGAGATGATGCAGCCAGAGCAGTGGAGATCATTAACCTGGGCTGAGCAAGGGGGACGCTCAGGACTGTGTTGTCAAATTTCTGGTGCTGGTCCCTCCTATCTCCCAAAAACTGTGAGCCCAAGAGGAGCCCAGACAGCTCAGTCATGGGCTTGAATAGGCACAGCTATCCTGGAAAATCTGAAGGGTTGTTTAAAAGGAGTTTCCTCAAAAGCCGTGTGGTTGTTTGCACTAATTATTGTGGTGGAAAAAGCCTCAGCCTTAATTTAGGTGTTTGTAATGAGTGAAACAATGTATGGACTGAAGGGCTGGTGGCTTTCCAGTGCCGGTCTTGGTGTTGTGAAATGAGAAGAAACCCTGAAAAAATACCAGAATGCTATCTGAAGTGAGTTTTGGTTAAATTAATACTGAGAATGAAACCCAAAGTTCACGGGAGCAAGAGAAGCACACGTAAACTTTGCCAGAACCATTGGGTAACAGGAGGAGTTGCTCTGGGAACAGGGGTGTTTATTCTCTGTGTTGAATTTTTTAAAATTCATTTGTTAGCATCTAAGAGTGGGGTCAAGGGCAGCTTTAGTGGGTTTTATTGTGAAACATGTCAATAAGCTGGATTTCTCTAATAAATGTCAGCAGGAGGACATGAGCTGGCAGCTCTCTCTCTGAGCTGGAAACAAACCTGATCTTTTGGACTCTCTAATTGCCTGTGGTGTTAGTAGGTGGAACCAGGAGTTAAATTCCCCTCTAGATCACCCAAAATAAACCAGCCTCTGTAAACTTTAACATTGAAATGGTTTGGAAGCTGTTGAAAGTTTCTAGTTTTCTTTGGTTAGTGTTTTCACTTGGATCATATTTTAAAATGCACTCCTTGGCTTGGGCTGATTTTTGCAGATCTCAGTGGTTTTTATTTTTTCTTCTGCCTCTCTGAATTTCACAGGTCACTCAGTATATTTATATTCAGTCTGTAGGTTCCAGGTTGTTCACCACTAACTCGCAGTTGTTATTTTGTGTCCACATTTTTAAAAATAAGAATGTGAGGGTACAGTCAAGCTCACTAGGAGCTTGCCCGTTACATTCTATTTGTATTCATTCCAGCTGTCTGCTTGCTTTGCACTTCTTTTGCCATGTAGATCCACATTTAGAGGCAAGTATTATCTTGCAGAAGGGATCAGGTTTGAAATTCTTTGAAGAAAATATCTCTTCAGAATTAAACCACATTCCTTAATAGTAAATGGTTCTGATGCTGAAGTGCAGGAGTATCTTCAGTACTGATTATTGGTCAGAAAAGGTGTTTAATATCAAAGTAAAGCTGAATTCTTCCAAATTACTTTTGGGATTTGACTTACCAATATAAAATAATAAAACCTTCTCAGTAGATTATTTGTTTCTAGTGCAGATGAGTCCCAGTTCATCTATTCACATAATCCTTATTATTGGTCTGATTTGCATAGTACTGCATTAGGGCTTGAAAATTTCTATGTAAGAGCAATTTTAAAGAAAACTGCAGTACCTTAACAATTTTCAAGTTCACCTGGGGGTGTGAAGTTGTACCTCTAATATTTAAGTGATTGAATAACAGTGCAGCCAGGTGAGACAGTGATTCCCTGTGTCACTTTCATGGCAGTACTGCAAATCTTGCACAGAATTCAGTAGATTTTTTGATCTTCTGCTGATAATTTATTATTCCTGACCTGTTTAATTATATACTATAAATTACAATTATATAGAGTTTTGCCTTTTCAAACTTCAGAAGTTGTAAAACACATCAGTGCATTTATTTTTAATGCTTTCTTTTTCTAATTCATCCTTCTTCTACCCTTCTCATCCTCAGGGTCAATTAAGTGAGAGCATGGACCATGGAGGAGTTGGCCAATATGACCTGTAAGTTGCTGCTGGAAAATATTCTGTATCATTCAACTACATATAACTTCTAATTTTGTTACATTGTTAAGGTAAATAGAAAATTCTGTCATTCTGGTTCAATTTTGAGTTGTTTCTAGATGTTTCACTATTTCCTCACATTAAAATTTGTCAATTGTATCTTGAAATAAAATAATAATAATAAAAAAAATTCTGGTGAAAGTTGCTGTTTGTCTTTTGATCCTTGTTTCTCCTAACAGATCTCTTGTCTTTGAGTAATATTTGTAATGTGGATATAACAATATAAAATTATATAAAGAAACATCTGAGTCAGTTTGAGGCTTTCATCCTCTAATCTTAATTCTGGTGTAATGCACAGATGTGCAATAAAATGAAGGGGTTTGAAGGAAATCTTGATACTATAAATCCCCCAAATTTGCAGGTAACCTTTTCTGTGCAAGTTGCAGCTTTGCACACAATAAATAATAATTCCTGGTGCTGGGAGTTCTCCAGATCTCCCAGGATATCACTGTTAGGTCAGACAGACACTTTCCAGGGAGCCTTTGCTTCCATTTGCTTAGTTCTCAGTACCAGGTAGACTCACACCCTTGTTGTGCTTTTCTGCAGTGGAATGGAACATTGTGAAAAATTTGAGATCTCAGAGACCAGCGTGAACAGAGGCCCTGAGAAGATCCGCCCGGAGTGCTTCGAGTTACTGCGAGTGCTGGGCAAAGGTGGCTACGGCAAGGTCAGGAACCCTCCCCAGCACTGAATCCTTCACAGCCTCAGTGCTCCCTTGCTCTGCTCCAATCTCCCCTTCCCCTTCTCTGAAAAGTTCAAGAATGGGGTAGAACCAACCCCAGCTGCCAAGGTTGGTGTTGTGGGACCGAGGTCCCTGGCAGAGCCTCACCTGCTGGAAGCAGCAGGGAATGTCCCAAACTCATTCTGCATCCAATCTCTGCCTCTTGCCTTACAGTTTGTGGGTGATCTCCTCTCTCTCTCTCTCTTGCACAACTTTGCTTTTTAACTTGTGGCAGTTAATGCAGCTGAAATATGTGATTGCCATTGTGTTGATGTTGTTTAGGTGTTTCAAGTACGAAAAGTAACCGGAGCAAACACCGGGAAAATATTTGCCATGAAAGTTCTTAAAAAGGTAACCTGAATTTCATTACTCTCTGAATCTAAAAAAAAAAGAAATCTATCTCTCCATTTACCTTTTACAATTATCTAATGATTTAATATCTCTAAAAATAACTTTTAGTGTAAATGCAGTTGTTGCTTAGATACAGTTGGAATTAGAATTAAACTTCAAATTTTTCTGTCTGGGTAGTTCTTAGCAGCTCATTTAAATAGGTCAGGAGGTTCCTTCCAACCTAAATTATTGTGTGATTCTACGAAATAAAGACTTAAACTTCTGCAAGAAACCTCTCACATAGATATTGTGGTGAAATTTAATTTTTTAATGCTGTTGCTCATATGTAGTGTTGGGATTTAATAAACTCAGAATTGAACTCAATATAAAAGTCTGCCTTGTTTAGCATGTTCTTGTGCTCACATATCCCTGCTTTTTGCAGGCAATGATTGTAAGGAATGCCAAGGATACAGCTCACACGAAAGCAGAGAGGAATATACTGGAGGAAGTGAAACATCCCTTCATTGTAGACTTAATTTATGCCTTTCAGACTGGTGGAAAACTCTACCTCATCCTTGAGTATCTCAGTGGTCAGTATATGACATTCTTTTACCTGCTTCTTGGGGTCTTACACAATCAAGAGTTTGGGGTTCTTACCCTACAAGTAAAAGGCCAGTTAATGATGGCTAAACTGAAACAGGTTTGTATTAAAAATACATAGAACAACAGAGAGAAACTTTCTAATTCAATACAAGAAAGAGAAATGAAACATAAAATAGTTGTTTTTCATGACAGTACAGGAGAGGAGGGGTTTTAATACTTTTTCTTCCACTAGATTTGTCATTTTTGTGTGTTACACTTAGGTCCTGTGCAGTCCTACAGAGTTACCTGAGGGTTTGGTCTTTGCAGGTTCTTTGTGACAGAAGGAAGTGTTATCTTTATGTCATGGTTAGGGAAACAGACACAGATCAGAAACAATTTTTTTCAAGCTGTAACAACAAAAAGCAGGGACAGAAATGCTCTTTTTTTTAAAATGCTGATTTCTTCAAGTTGCTGGAATTCCGAGGGTAACAGAATAGAGGCTTCGTTGTTTCTTTGTGAAACAGCCCGTTGTACAGCAGGCAAAAATACCTGTTGCTTATAGTTTTCCTGGAAAATAGACTTTTGACTGACTGAAAATGATACTTTTAATTGAGTATAATCTATTTTTTCTCATGACAGGAGGAGAACTATTTATGCAGTTAGAAAGAGAAGGGATATTTATGGAAGACACGGCTTGGTAAGTGAAGCTATTTTTGTAAATTAATAGTTTGGGTTTTTTTCCAAGTGCTAAACTATATTTAACTACTCATTCATTTTAGAGTGTAGTGAAAAGAGCAGTTCAGTGGGTTTGGGGAGGGTGTACATGTGCTGTACTCACCAGTTTGTGCTGGTGGAACTCCAGTCTTACAACAGAGGAGGGTCCACTGCTGGCTTCTCAGTGAGGCTCTGTCCATAGGGCTGTGGTCAAAATTTGGGGGTTGAAGGCTATGAAAGACTTAAGATGCTCTGCATGATTGAATATGTCTGATTTTGTGGCATATGTTCCCTTTCAGCTTCTACTTGGCAGAAATCTCAATGGCACTGGGGCACTTGCATCAAAAAGGAATCATCTACCGGGATCTGAAGCCAGAAAATATCATGCTTAATCACCAAGGTAGAACTCTAGTAATGAGTCAGGCTGCCAGTCCTTTGAAAACAATTCTCCAAAAGGTCACAACACCTCAGTTTTAGGTGAATTTCCTTAGAACAGTGGCAGGGTTGTTACAACTCCTGGGATAAGTGAAGAGCTGCCAGAGCTAATTGCCCTCAAACACAGCTTCCTTGGTTTAATAGGCCACAGCAAGCTCCAAGCTCCATGGACCCAAGCATGTTTTGAGTGGTTGATTTGCCATTTCTGCACCTCTGGATTTTTTTTCTTTTGCTGGATCATTGTGAATTAGAATCTGTGACATTTCAGTCCATGGGGATGACTGATGGTAGGAAAGGCAGTTTGGGTAGGATGCCAAATCATCTGTGGCTGAAATGACTTAGGCAGCAGCTGACACTTCCCACTGACAGCAGTTTCAGTTCCTGATTGCACTGTTACGGTGACTGTGTGACACTGATTAGTCTGGCAGTCTGTACCACCCAGAATTTTCATGTTTTCTTAAACAACTTATTTACTTGGTCTGAATCTTTGTACTGAATTATTCAGAGCACTTTACAGTTTGTGGAAAATCGTTCTATGAATTTTGAAGCAAGCAGTAAAATTCAGTAGCCTACTTTTTTAGCTAAACGATGCTCTACAGTCTTTATGTTTAAATACATTTGTCTGTATTTGAATAAGTTTTGGTAGTTTGTCAAGTGGCAACGCTTGGTTTTCTCTGTAAGTGGGATTACCTTTTTCTGTTTTATGGCTGCCTTGCTTTGTCAGACCATTGAAGACATCTCAAAGTAGTTCAGAGTTATTACATATCCAAGTTAAAAATTCCTACTTTTTTTCGATGTTACTTCTACAAATGGCAGAATTCCGACAAGTCCTAAATTTGATATATTTCATTTCAGGTCATGTAAAACTGACTGACTTCGGATTATGTAAAGAATCCATTCACGACGGAACAGTCACACACACATTCTGTGGAACAATTGAATACATGTGAGCTGCATGATGAAATACAAAAGTATTGCTCTGCTCTGGGGGTAATGGCTGCATTTTGCCTTTTTTAACTGATGGTTCATGTGTTCAGTCACTTAGGACAACTTTACTTGATAGATGGGGTTTTGTTTGAAAACTAGCAGTCACAAGTAGTATTAAGGTTGTTAAAACACTGTCATATTTTTGATTTTTCTGCTTATAGGGCCCCTGAAATCTTGATGAGGAGTGGGCATAATCGTGCTGTGGACTGGTGGAGTTTGGGGGCATTAATGTATGACATGCTGACTGGAGCAGTAGGTGCACAGTTATAATTGCATGTATTTCCCTTTGTAGCTTTTCTGCTTCCCTGTACCCTAACTCAGCTGCATGTATAAATAGCTATAATTGTATATATACACACTTCAAATAAGAAATAACCAAAAGACAGCTCTCAAGTTGTGTTTACTACTGACATGAGCTGCTTTTATCCAAACAGTGCCTATCTGCAGTAATTTTACCTGCTTTGTAAATGACTGAAGTGACTTCCGTGTACACAAATAAGAGATCTGACCAAGTCCTGTTTTTCCTTCTGTTTCAATGGTGCTTTCCAGCCTCCTTTCACTGGGGAGAACAGAAAGAAAACAATTGACAAGATTCTCAAGTGTAAACTCAACTTGCCTCCCTACCTCACACAAGAAGCCAGAGATCTGCTTAAAAAGGTAGAATTTTCATGAATGTCAGTACTCCGCATGTATGTAGAAAATAGAAATATAATGATACCACTGTGGCTGTTCAGTCCAAGCTTGGTTTATTACTGAATAAGTCACCTTTTTGTTGAGTGGTACAGAAAGGGATTTCCCTTGGAAATACGACTGTTTTCAAGTGAATGCAGATTTTTCTCTTTGTTCTGTATTCATTCTGCACAGTACTCATTGAAGTGATGATTCATGGCAGAACTAGTCTGGTCATAACAGCTTAACTAATTCTGCTTCTTTGGATGTTATTTCTCATCAAGCTGCTAAAAAGAAATGCTGCCTCACGTCTAGGAGCTGGTCCTGGAGATGCTGGAGAAGTTCAGGTAATTCGAACTTAACTTGAGAATTCTTAAATTACCTCATTGAAAATAAAACAGCTTGGAAGGTACCTCAGGGAAGGAGAGTGTCTTGAAGGGTAATGAGCAGAAAGGCAGCCACATGTGACAGCTCATCAAAACCTGAAGGCTTTAAAGCTTAACAAAAGCAGCTGTCTACCTATTTGATAATTTGAGATTTGGAAAATAACTTCTATTCTTTAGTTCTGTCTTGCAGTCGATCTTTTCTAGTTGCACAATGCTAATTGTGCAGCCCTGGAACACTGAGGATACTCTCAGCAGTCTGATGAAAAACCTGCCAGCCCTTGCATAAGTGCAGCTCTTTGAAGGGAAAAGTGTGGCACAGTTAAACACTAAGGCAGAGGCTGAGTCCCTGTTGCTTCCAGCTTGACTTTGTTTTTGTGGTGACACTGACAAAGTATTAGAGAGTTCTCTATATTTCACAGTTCTGATAATTTGTCATTAATGCAGCGCTTTGTCATGGTTTAACTTGGAAAGTTGGAAAATGCAAATGTATTTTGCATGTAAACTGGCTTTTTCTAACACTTCCAAGGAAATGGGAATGTGTTGTCTGACTTGGAGGTGTGATCTCAATTCTCAGCTCTTCCAGCTACTCCGAGGTAGTGCTGCAGAATATTTTACACTAGACCCAAATGTGATTTTGGAAAGAAAGACACCAGAGAAGGGGTCTGGATAGAACATGTTCATAGTTAAACTCTGGGATCTGTGCCCCAGAGGCAGGTGCTGACTCTGTGCTGTTGTCACTCCTGCAGGCTCACGCGTTCTTCAGACACATCAACTGGGACGAGCTGCTGGCGCGCAAGGTGGAACCTCCTTTTAAACCCTTATTGGTATGTACTGGGAATGCTGGGAGATAGATATTCCCTGTGTGCCTTTAGGAAAGCTCTTAATAAAACACAGAAACATTCACTTTACAAAATGGAGTGCCACTGATTCCTGGTACTTGAGTTACATCAACTCAGGGGACAGATTTCACTCTTTGTCGATTAAAGCTGGCAGATCTGATCTAGCACCTGATCTGCTTCAGTTTGAATTCCTCCTGCTTCTGACCCATAGGTTAAACAGACCTGCAAGTGCAGTTCACTCTGAGATCAGCTTCTAAACCCTGTACAGTAAGTCAGTACTTAGTTCCAACTAAAATGATAGAGTTGCTAAGCAGAAGTAAATTAAATCACCTAATTAAGCGTTTTCTGCGTTTGCTTATTAATCTTTACAATGCATCTTGTGCATTATAAGCAGTAGTTAGAGTTTACCTCAAACCAGTGATGTGATGAACAAGTTTTTATTATCCCCTCTTATATTTTGGTGGTGTCAGTTTTTCCCTCTGGGTACAATCAGCTACAGCATCTGTGGGTATTGCCACCTCTGTAATTCCCAGCTACTAAAATTCTCACTTTAAACTGGCTTAAGCATCACTAATGTCAAGCATTTTACAGCATGAGGACTCCAGACCTTTTCCCTCTCACCGTTTGGAATAAAATTCATAAAGACTCAAGACTGATATTTCCAAATATTTATCTGAAGGTGGTTTTGGGGTTTTCTGTTAGCATCAATTTTATGGAAGCTTCTTCTAAAAACCAGATGGTTTTTTAACTTGTGCTTCCATGGTTGCATGAAGGCCTGCACAAGTGAATACCTGCTGCCTTTCCAGTGACACATGGGAATGAGAGAAGGGATTTTGGAATTACTGTTGTTCTTTGATCGAATGAAACAATATTCCTCATCATCACTTATTCCAGAGTTGTCCTCTATCCCTCAGACTATAAACACTTCTGTATCTGCAAAAATGGGACAAAACTATCTGGAGAGGCTTCCAAAAACTAAATAGTTGCAACTGTTCTATACTGGTTGTGACAAGGGCTAAACTTGCAAGAAACTGGCATTGTATTTCTAAAAGTTTTTGTTTGTAATTTGAGAATTTTTTTTTTTTAAAGGCATCTTTTTAATTTGTGTTCCTTTTTGATCCATAATTTTTGCCCCTCCCCCTTGCCTTTATTTCTCAGTGTCAGTGCCCATAGTGACCTCCCACTGGCAGCGACAGGATTCCGACACCACTCCAGGGTTTTACTCCAGCAGAGCTCTGCCAAAAACCTATGGAATGAACTCCACCCAGAGGCTGCACTGCTCACCGCTAAGGCATTTGCTTGATATCTGTAATATAAACCCTTAATCATTTTGTTTTTGCAAAGCAATCTGAAGAGGATGTGAGCCAGTTTGATTCAAAGTTTACACGTCAGACACCTGTTGATAGCCCAGATGACTCAACTCTCAGTGAAAGTGCCAACCAGGTCTTTCTGGTGAGTGAGCCAGGGACAAGTGAGGAATGGCTCTGGAGAGGGAGGTTTGCTACTGAAAATGGGGGCATTTCAGCTAAATTCGTTCTGTTGACTCCTAACACCTTAAAGCAAACTCTCATAACTAAACCCAAATCCTGTAACAGGTTTGAAATGTTTAAAGGTTTTCAAAATACTTTGGTTATTGCTGACGTTTTCTTTATACAGCAGCCAACAAACAGTGCTGCCTGTGTGGAATGTCAGCATTCTGATTCAGAGTTGCATTGTGAACCCTGCACGTGGCATTGCTTTCACAGTCGTGCAGAGACAACAATGGCCAGTCTATAGAGCAAAATTAATTAAATTGAGTGTGCCTGTGGGAATGTGTGATCTGAGGAGAAATAGCTGGGGTATAACAACTCCCTGAAGTCCCACTGTTTGCTTTAAGGTGTGACTAGAAGTTCATCTGTCTACATTTACTCTTCTTTTTATAATTTTCCTATAATAATCAGATTTTCGTAACTGTACAAGTGATCCTGAATGCAAACCTTGCCTGTGAGCTGCAGTGCCTTTTTCCTGTTTTGCAGGGTTTTACGTATGTGGCTCCATCTGTACTTGAAAGCGTAAAAGAGAAATTTTCTTTTGAACCAAAAATTCGATCACCTCGCAGATTCATAGGTAGCCCTAGGACACCAGTCAGGTACTTCTTCTTTATCTTCTTTTTCTTTCTTTTGTAATACACTTTTTGACAAGTAGTTGAAATAGGTCTGCACTAGAAATAAAAAAATTCAGCCTTGCTTCTGACTAAGCCCAGGACTTCCATTAGAAGTTACTCTGTTTTATAAACCACATTATTAAAGACAAATCTATGGTGTTGGGCAGCACAAGAAGTTCTAATTTGTTGCTTTTTAGTGCTGATACAGCCTCAGAGTGGTGACTTTGATACACCTAAAACTGTTTCAGAACATCCTAAGCACTAAAGAATTGTGTTAGTACAGAAAAACCCTTCTGCAATCACCTTGAAATGAGAGAATTTTACAAGAGATTGTGGTAGAAGCCAGACATGGAAATTTCTCAAACTCCTGGAAGTGGAAGGAAGAATTAGAATTGCTTCTTAATGGGCATTTGAGGCCAGTTTCCTGCAGAATAAGGGATATACCTTGGTGCTGTGTATGTCTCCATCTCTGATTTTTCTATTTCTTGTTTTAAAGCCCTGTAAAGTTTTCCCCTGGGGAATTCTGGGGAAGAGGTGCTTCTGCCGGCGCATCAAACACCCAGCCACCTGTGGAATACCCAATGGAGACCAGTGGAATTGAACAAATGGATGTGACAGTCTGTGGAGAGGCTTCAGCACCACTTCCAATCCGGCAACCAAACTCTGGGCCCTACAAAAAACAGGCTTTTCCCATGATTTCCAAACGACCGGAGCACTTGCGCATGAATCTATGACAACACCATTTTTGTAAGCCTTGGAAGGTGGAAAACCAAGAACGGACATGAGCCCCCTTGAAGTTGAAATTTGAGGGCTTGTTTGGTTTACTTTTAAAAAGTGACAGTATCAAAGAGTCGGTCATTGCACAGAGAGACTTGGAAAGCAAAGAAAAACGGATTTTTTTTCCTGTCAATCAATGGTGCATAAAAAAAAAAACAAACTTTAGCAAATGGTATTGCAGAACTCTAGGCACATCATCTTACTGATTCCAGTGACATCTTCTCACCTTATCAAGGATCTTTCAGCTTGAGAGCTCGAAACTGACAGTATTAAGGGGCAGGATGTTGCTTCAGAATCACTGGTGTAGTCGTGAATGTGTCGAGGAGGGTTGGCCCTTTCACTAGGCAGAGTTTGGAATGCCTACAGGCTTGCAGCTGAGGGGTAATTAGCATGCAAGCTTCGTTAAGCGGTTTCCTACAATGGGGTGGAATCAAAGAGGAAAGCTAAACTTAATTGGTGTTTCACATTCAAAACATAATGAGTTTTTTTTATATATATATATAAAAATATATATTTTTCAAATAGATTTTTTGATTCAGCTCATTATGGAAAGTATCCCAAAATGAAAAAGGCAAACTTAATTGGTTGCTGTGAAGAAAGTTCAAGGCTCTAGTTCTGATTCTCCTCCTCATGAACCAACCAATCAATAAGTGAATCACTCGCTGACCAGCCTGGCAGTGTGGGGTGGGAGAGAACTGTTTTTTCCTGCTTCCCCAGCTGAAATCCCTGTTTGTTCCTGCAAAGACAAATGGAGCTAATCAAACAGCAGTGCTGCTATGTTCTAGGCTTAACTGGAAGCCATGGGCTCACACACGTCCTGCTTATTTCATCCCTGTCCTCAGCAGACATTTCACTGGGAAACATCACTTTTGTACACGCTGGTCCTCAGCTGGGCACAGCCAAGCAGCTCAGATTCTTACCCACAGAGAGATCAACAGTGCAGCAGAACACAAGGTCAGTAGAAATCTCTAGGAAGTACCACAGGAAACACAGACAAATCCTCCAGAGTATAAGGAAATAAATATTTTTGTAACCAGTGGGTAAGAATTTGAGGATTTTTTTTATTATTATTATTATTAATAATGAAATTTTGCTTATGGTAGTTCCCTGCCATTATACATTTCTAAATTTATCAACATTTTTTTCTATGCTGGGGCAATAAATTTGCTGATTGTATGAGAAAAGTGTTCAATGGCCTTTCAGTGAATGTCTTCCACAGTGGGTCAGAACTTTAGCAAACTTTAATTTAGCAAACATGTTCTTAAGGACACTATTTATGTTTTTAAAATTGTCACGATCTGTACAACTGACTTACAGGTACAAAGAATAAAATAAAGGTAAACTCTACCTTACTTTAAATACTTCCTGCCTTAAAGAGAAAGCATTTCCATGAACATAGCTGGTGAAAGGGTTAATATCTGCAGAGCTTTACCCTAGAGTTAGAGTGTGGATGGTGTGTGCGTGTGTGTGGAGATGATCATGCAGCTGCATACAAGTCCTGTCACTTTTTGCCTGCCACACGTTGCATTATCTTTAGTCAAACTGTGCAAAGTCTACTTCTGGTGTTTCACAACAGTAGGGATTTTTTTATTCTAGATTCTGCTTACTCTGTGGATACTGAATCTTTTTGAGCCATAGGATCCAAGCCATAAAACTCTCTCTAAGCATTGAATCCGATCACAGTGCTCTTTACTAAAAGTGGCAAGGCAGAAGGATTCAGCGATACCTTGATGCTAACAAAGAACCAACAAAAAAAATTGGTTATGATTGAGCAAAAATTAGTATTTTTTTTTCCTTCCTGATAAGCCTTTTGTTGGAAAATTTAATTTCTTTTTTAGTTTTAGCAGGAAAATCAAGTTACCTTAGTGACGTACTGGAAGATTGCCATTGTTCAGTTGGTGACGTGGCCACGGGTGATTTTGTGGAACCAAAATCCAGGTGCTCAGGAGTGTTTGCTTTGGGCCTGTCTGCAAACACACAGCACCTGGACTTTCCTGACATTCACTGAGGATAAAGGAACTTGGTTAAAAAATAAAAAAAAAAAAAGAACTTTTAGAGGCAGATCTCTCTTGATCCTAGTTACAGCTAACAGCTGCTTTTTGCTTGGCTGGATAGAATTGTCCAGTGGAATTGGTTTAATGGCTGGCAAGAATGGCAAGAGTTGTTTGTCTGAGTTCACTGATCAATTACAAATCCCACTCATTGGTTTTCCAAGGAAATTTCATGTACTGTCAATGTTTCATCCCGTAGATTCTTAAGTTGAATTCCCTACCATAACTGTGAAACTTTTGGAGTGTGACTCAGACAGCAAGCACACACTATGCAATATGGTTTATCCTGTATTTATTTGTAAAAATATCAGACATAGATCCTCTATATATATATATAATAGTGTCAAAATTACTAGTTGTGAACTAAGGGGAGTGGAGTTCTAGCTCCTGTCTGGCTATTTCAGATAAGTGCAGAATGCATTGAATATTGGAGAGCTTAACAAGTGCTTTCTTTTGTTCATTTAAAAATGTCTTAAATTTTTCATTAGAGTATAGAATCTTATTTTTTTTATTTTGTACAAGCTGCGCTTTTTTAATTATAATCACTGAAAAATTCACTATAATTTGATTTTATAGGATTTTTGTAGCATTACAAAAATATAGTAAAACTGAGGTTAATACCTGTTGTGGCTAACCATATAAAAGTATTAAATCTTAAACTTGAACAAAAGTCATATTTTTTTTTACTAGATGTTAAATAGGGAAATATTTTGTTCTGCAGGTCATTATCAGAAAAGGTTTCTAGGTCAGCTGTGTTACCAGCAGTTTTTCTTTTTCCCATTTGATGCAGAAACTATTCTGGTATAAGATATTCAGAATTCCATAATTTTTCTCTGTGGGAGTGATGCATACATTTGACGCCATTCGTGTACTAAATTGTAATTTTGGGAATGCTGGAATAATTCCTACCAAGACTGTCTTAATTGTGCCATCTGACATTTGAATGTCATCCTGGTATTAGCTCATAATAAAAGATAAAAATCAATGACTCAATTGTTCTTTTGAATATCCCTTTTTTTTTGCTGTGCTGTTTAAAAGCTGAACTGCTGGAGAACATTTAATATTTGAGTCCACTCTAAGTGTACAGTTGAAGTTTATTTTGGGTCTGTTCTCTTTTTAATATTAACTCCCAACCTGCTCTCAGTGTTAATCAAAAAGTGGATCAAACACTGAGGGAAGCTGTTCTGGTTTTAGGGCAGATGTTTGGGGTTTGGTTGGTTTATGTAAGTTCTGTCTCTACAGCAGGCTCGTTGCTCTTTCATTTTCCCAGTTTAGAGGGAAATCCTTTATCCAAAGGAGAAGTCATTAAGAACAAGGCAAATTACTTGAATATTTTCCCTGCAGATCCAGTTCCCATATATGAACTTCTCTTCTAGACTAAATCCATCTGTAGCTGTCTGCAAGAACATTCTTGAGCTGCCTTAGCAGAAACAAAGGTAATCCCTGTCCCGGTTTTCATCTCTCACAGTTTACTGGAACTGAATATCCTCAAGTGCTAAATAAGATGGATGTGAATAGCAACTAAATGCAAATTTAAACATATGTTAATCCAAGTGACCTATTTATTTTTATTTTAGGAAGTAGGTAGGCCCTAAGTATAACAGTATAATTCAAATCATTGTCTTTCCTGAGAGCTCTGATGGGAAAGGGAGGGAGGAGGAATTCCCTTAGAACTTAAAAGGATCCGAGAGGTCCCTTCTGGTTCTTTCCCCTGGGTTCTCAGGCTCTTAAAAAGTGGCTGTTGATTGTCATTTGTCACCTTGTGTGTCCCTGCAGACTCAGACCTGCTGGGTGTCTGTGTGTGGCAAGCAGGGCAGTGGCCCTGGCCTGGATCAGGAGGAGTTCCATCCCAAGAGTGGATCAGAGAGGATGGCATTCCTGGATGTGAGGTACTCACTTTTTCCCTCTGTAACTAAGATGAGAATGACCTGTTTCATGTATGAAGTGTAAATCTAAACCAGTTGATCAAAATCTCTTTTCATTCTTGGTTTTTTAAATAAAACATGTTTGTTAATATTACTGGGTTTGGATTAAAAAATCAGCAGAAAGAGAGGAAGAGAAATTGGTCAAAAACTGGGATCAGGGAACAATCTCCACACCTACTCCAGTTGTTAGTACAATGTTCTGGACAAAGACCAAAGGATCAGGGTTGACTCAAAGCACTGACACTGTTTGTTGTGCTCCATGAAATAGTCCTGGTGAGCTTTACAGGCCAGATGTAATGATATTTCTTAGCTTGGATCTTCCATCTCATTAGATTTTTATTCTGAATACTGGATTCTGCCCTTGGAGCTGTACCTTTCAGGGTATTCAAGTAAGTGTTTCACTTTTTAATTGTTTTTCTTGAATTTACAAGTTTTCTAAATGTCTTCAGGCAAGACAAGCTCAAGTTAATGGTAACTAAATGTCATTGTCCTGTAACAGGATAATTTGAATGATGGTTTCAGTCTTACCTGAATAGCAAAGTGAAAAAAGAAAATCAGGGAAGAAAGTGAGGTTATACAGAAGTTAGTGCTAGAAATTACATAAAAACTGATCCTGAATAAATTGTATCATTTAAAGGGGTTTTGTTTTCTTTAACAAGAAAAATACACCTGGCAGTGAGCAGTTACTATGTGCTTACATATGAGTTAATACCAAAACAATAGCAAATCTTCTTTCTTTATTCAACATGCACCAAACAAATAGATTCAAATGCATTTATTCTCTCTGATTTTTATGCAAACTACAAATTGCAAATAGAGTATAAAATAGATTCTCCCCTGTAAGAAAATCTGGTTCCTGTTATGACAAAAATACAGTAATAAAGATTTCTTTTAAAAATACCAGCTTTATAAAATGCTAAGTAAAAAACTAACATGAGTGGTTGGTTTAAAGCCAAAAGATTAAGCCAAGGATCCATTAGAAGCCTGCAAGAACCTAAAGGGGAAGTATCTTATTCTTGTGCTTATCTACAGGTGCAGTGAGAAATAGATGCTGTTCCAGGTGCATTAATAAGCTCATTTCTCTCATTTACTGGGCAAGCATTAAAGATCTTTAATGCCAAGAGTGACAAGCAGCTCTAATTCTCACTGTAGTCCAGAGTATAAAATTTGCTCATAATCTCAGTAAAATCAGTAGGTTGACCTTTTGGGTTGAGTCGTGTTTGAAGGATAAATACAGTTTAGTACAGTCTGGAACCCTATTAAACTTTTAAAATAAAATGTTGAATTAAGAAATAATGCAGCACATTTCAAGGCTTTGACTGTTTCCTGTGAGAATCACAAGAGAAGCAATGCTGGCTTTTCTACATTCATTCTGAAAACTTAGGTTTTCTCTACTTAAAAAAGGTCAAGTTACCATTTTCTGCACTGTTTAAAATACTGGAACGTTTCAGAGAAGCATCAATTTGGAAACTCCTGCCTTGTGCCACCTACAATTTAATCTGCAGTAAACTGAAAAACCTTAGTGTGAACAAAGTTGTTTGACAAGCTTTAGAAAATCTGTAGATGCATAGATGTGGCTCCATCCTTCCACTTGTTAACATGGTCTGAAATAACAGTTCTGCAGAGTGGACAGGTTTTTTCTCTATTAAACCATAAAGAGATGCATTCTTCACAAAATGTGTGCTGTAATGAAAAGAATGACAGCTTAGAGCTCCTAAGCTCTTCCATTTATAAGGTGGTATATTATTTGTAAAGTGTGATTTCTAAAAATAATCAACATACACTCATCTAATTTTATGCCGTTTTGTTTACCAGTTATTTAAAATACTCTTTAATTTTGCAAAAAATAATTGGGATTATGTGTATTACCTGACAAATCAGCAGAATAGGCTTCTGAAATTCAGCTTGGCAAATGGGACAAATATCATCAGATTCAGAGCACTGTCTCTTGCTGGCTGGCACCCCATAGTGCTGTAAAACAAAGGATTTCCAGCAAATATTAATTTTGAGGGGGATGAAAAAGCCAAACCCAAATACCAGGACAGAAAGGAATTTGGAATAAGGGCTGCTATGTCAGGGAAACTTAAATCCCTAATCCAAGGAAACATTGCTAATTTTTAAAGTAGAAGCAGGACAAAAAGGATTATTTCACATCCTTAAATCTGAAGGGATGTGCAGAATAGATTTTTTTTGTGGCCAGTTTTGTTGTTCAGGTGACAACATTTTCAGACTCTGAAATGGAAGAATGAGTATAGAGAGATTAATTTAAAAATGCATTTGTTTATTGCTAGAACAATGCAAATGAATAGGAATGAGGAATTTCTAGAAGGATTTTCATGTAAATTGGGGTTATGGTTTTGTCATAAGGGAATTCAGTACTCACTGGGCGTGTAAAAAATATCCGTAAGACCTGCCTGAAGTTTCTCCATTGTCCAAAAAAGCTCAAAAGCTGAAATGGAAAAGAAAACTTGAGTTATGCTTAGTATTTTTTAACTGTGAACTAAAAAGCTCCCAAGCTGTTGATTCCAACACTGGAAGTCTCACTGCTGGTTGGAAGTGGGAAGGAACTTAAGCACAGCTATAGTTCAGACTGACCCTATTTTAAATGTTTGATAGGTAACCAAACTAAGAATTTAGGCTGAAGTTCTTCCTAGTGGGAGTCTGGTTTTTAAAAGAGTGTTGAGGTTCTGAAATGAAGCACTGGAGTGCAAATATATCAGCATTATTATCATATTTTTATAGTCTTGAATCCTGTAATTAAAGTACCAGAGCATGATGAAGTTTTGGTCATGTTCAAAAGCCAAACTTGTCCCAAGTCTGGTTACATTTGGGGCAGATGAGCTCTTTGGAGAAGCAGAGAGCCAGTATGAACACATTAACTTGCTTAGCACAGGATACTCCAGCAGAGAAAGTTTCATTTCCTGGAAAATGGTGATTCTTTTAGCTGTTCATTTTATCTTTATTTTTGCAAGTTCTTTTCCTCAGTATCTGCTGATGGTCTGATCTGTGTCTGATGTGAGGGGACCTATGGTGGCAGTGTCCTTTGCTTTGCAATCCCAATCCATTGCCAGAAAAAGATGATTTTGAGTCCTGAGCCACTTTTCCTGAAAGGCTGCATCAGTAAAACTGAAGCACCAAGTTGCCAGTGAGTTGAGAGGGGAACTTTCAGGAATGTGTTGTGTCTGTAACCCTCCAGTGATTATTCCTGCAGAACAATCACTTCAGAAGTTTTATATAAAGCTTTAGAAGGGTATAAAACTTCCATACCTTGAGGATGAGGTAGAGAAGGCCCAGCAGAATCCCCAGGGTCCATCCCAGTGCAGTGTCCAGCTCCCCATAGGCAATGAGATAACGGAACCAAACTGGTATGGGGACAAACATACGGTAATACTGGCAGAGTTCTTCTAACAGCATGTACCAGTAGCCCTAAGCAAGACATGCAAAGGAATAGCTCAAGATTTAAAACACCAAGGATTTGCAAAATACACAGAAAAGATGCATTGTTATTCTTTTGAGTCGCTTATTTTTGTAATGAAACAAATGTGAAGCACAAAAAAACAGATCAGAGGATGAGTTTCACCACAAGTGTCCAAGTAACAGAATTCATTGCTGAACTGCAGAAAATCAATTAATAGGCTGAATTGGGATGGCTTGGCAGATGCCTACCTACTTAACAAGGCTGTCAGACTTAATTTCATAAGCCTTTAAAAAAAGTAAAGTTACATGAAAAAGGAGAATAACACAGATGTGGTCACATAGATGAGTTTGTTATGAGCCAGAGTTGTATCCTGCACTCAAAAAATGAGTGTAAGTCCCATTCTTTTATTAAGAAACATAAATTACAAACTCTTTTCCTGTAAACATTGTTTCGTGCCTAAGAAAACCTTATCTTGTGACTGTAAACTGCTTTAAGGATGGGGTGATATAAAAACTGGGGGGCAGGAGAGAAGCACAGGGGAGCTGGATTGAATCAGATTGAACACCCTAAAATTAGTGAATAACAAAACACAAGTGTCCTGCACAGAGCACTGTGTGTGTACGTGTATAATCATAAATATTTAGCTTAGCTTTTAAGGAAATAAAGTTTTTCTTAAAACTGTATTTGTAACTCTTTCTATAATGTACATTGGATAATGCCACAATTTGCCACTATTGACTAGATTTCCTCCTTTATTTTAGCCACAGTTGTTGTAATGGAATTTTCAATAACTTTTTGCATGTTACATCGCTAGTTGTAGAAAAAAAATAGAGATCTTGATTATAAATCACTATTTAGAGAAGCCAGCTGTACCTGAGAAGAACTTGTTCTGGTGCATTATAAGAGATAAAAATGTCCCAAAACATCCTGTTCGAATGCTACCACATCAAACTGTACTTGTTAATTTATTTTTTCTGAACCAGCACTAGTAATTGCAATTTTAAGATAAAATGTAATTGGTTTTGCCTGCCTCACCTCGGGAAGCAGATAAAAATAAATACACCACCAGTGAGTGTTAGCTTCTGAGAAAATTATTAAACCTCACTGATTTGAGAAATTAAGCTATGAATCAAATTCCTTGATCTGACACAAATATTGCCTAAGTTTATTAACAACAAAGAAAATTCAGGATTATTTTTGAAGAGACAGAAAAAACCAGCTGTTTGCATATGCAGATCTTAAAATCTTGACAGTTCTTGTTGAGCATATACAAAATTTGCTGTGCTCCAGCTGCTCCAGGCCAACTGCCCATGTACACATTCCTGCAGAGCAGAAAATAAAACGTTTCTTCAACCCCCAACTTGGAGACAGAAATAAACCCATTTATCCAATGATATAATACAAGCAATTGTTTCAGATCAGACTGAAAACCTTTTTTAGCACCAAGCAGAGAGGAACATGAAATCCACAGGGTTTTCTTGCCCACAGTGAAATGGCGGATTATATGCAGACATTTAATTAAAGATTTTTCTCTGGGTAGAATTTAATAATTAGTTACTTTTACCATAAGAGAATCTTCACAAGGAAGCAAAACTGTAGCTTGTTTCCTTACCTTGGATTTAAAGGACATGATAAAAGAAGGCACCAGGAGAATAAAGCACTTCAAGCCCATGAAGAGGAATTTCAGGATAAAGTCTGTGACTCCCACAATCCAAAGCACCTCCCAGAAGTTCATAAAATCCACAGTGGGGCTTAAGAAGATTAAGCTACAAAAAGAAGTTATCAGAAGTTACTGGAGCACCCTCTTTAGAGGAAACTGTAACCTGAGATTATCACAGCATGTTTAATTAAAAAAAGGAAACCTGGTTTACACAAAGGGAAAACATTTGCTAAGAAAGTGAACTGTAAATGGATCATTTGAGGATCTCTGACAACTTTTCCATCTTGGAACCTTTGCTGTATCTCCATCACAGCCCCCAGCCTCCAGAGCTCAGTTTGCTGTCTCAGTTTGGCACTTAGCCTTTGATTTCCAGCCAAGGCTGCAGCTACAGAATGGTCAAGGGGGAAAAATCAGTTGGAGTCATGATCTCCACAGAGCCCCAGGATGCCACATTTGGTATTCCCAAGGGTCAGAGCTGGGAATCAAACCCAGGAATGTTCTCTGTGGTACAGCAGTGCCATTAAGTTGAGCATGGAGTCTAGGAAATTCCAACATACTGTTTTTAAGGACAGCACCTGTCAAGTTTGGCAGAGGGGGAGGAATGGAGATTAAAGTGAAAGAGAAACCAATGGTACAATTAAAGAAAAACAGCAGATAAAATGTCCCCAGTCCATGTCTGAGTAATTTAATGGTGGGGTAGAGCTGTTTCTCCACTTACCTGTGATAGAGGGACTGAGAATGGAAGGTGTAATACAAGAGGAGAGATGATCCAGCTAGGTAGAGCAGTAACCAAGTGCACTGCAACTTGGAGCACCGTTCCTGCAAGGTAATTGTAAAGACACATTGCAGTCCTTCCTTGAGAATCAGTGCTGAAATACATCCCCAGACACCAAGTGTGTTGCACCTGAGCAGTTACTACCAGAGGACTTTATCTTAGTTGGTTTAGACCCCATAAAATAGGAGAACTCAAGGGATACTCAAAGCAGTAATTTTAGTATTTTCAACCTACCAATTTCTAGGTGTACCAAGGTTTTTTTCTGAAGACAACCAAAACCCACCCCACTCTGAAGAAACAACAGGTTTCCCTTTGGGAGTGAACACAGAGCTGAAAATTTAAACTGCTATTTCATTCCACAAATATAATTAAGAAGTTAATCTGTAACTTACGAAAAAGTGATTTCAATAGTCAAAGTCAGAGGGGAAAAAAACCACCCTCTTGAATTTTGTAAACCTTGTTATCTGAGAAGCTCTGTACAGAAGCATTAAGACTTTACTTCCATCTCAATACCAAATATTATTAAGTAAATAAAACATTATCTCCATTCACATTTCTTTCAAAAATTGATTAATTTAAGTCTTGGTAAACTTAAAGAATTTTGTTGCATAGGGTGATACTTACTCTCAGAAAAACCTGATTTACTATGCTTTTGTTTGCATACGCATAAGTTGTTAGCAGCCCAATTCCAAGAGAAATGCCTATTAGGAAAATAGGATCAGTTATAAACATGAAAAGAAAAAAAAAATCACTGAACTGGGTTAAAAAGCAGCCACTTCTAATATGTCTTTGTAATTAGAATTAATAGCTCAGACTCTCAAGCCAGGATAATTAAGCACATTGTACATATGCCAGCAAAGGAAACAGAAGCCACTGAAATGTAGTTTAGTAAATCTCTCTGATGAATAAAGCAAATAAAAATAAAGCTAAAAATAAATTGAATTACATTTCAGGCATGGTTATTAGTATATTTCTTGGGGGGGGGGGGGGGGTCTGTTCCCTCAGAGCTGATTTTGTTATACTCTACCAGTTACGTGCTGCATGATGAGTTTGACACACAGGATCAGGAGGTAGGGCAGGCTCTTGTGCAGCCACTGCAGGAGGTACCGCAGCTCCGAGAGGGAGCTGCCGCCCTGCTCCTCCGGGTCAGGAGCATTATCCTCCAGCCCTCCTGCTTCCCCATGGGCGTGCCCGTGGGAGCGGCTCTGGGAGCCCGGCCTGGAGGCCCGGGAGGTCGCGTTTTCCCTGGATTCCCCCACGCTGGAGCTCAGCTGGATGCGAACGTCCCCTGTGCTGGGGTGGCAGGAGCCCTCTCCCGACAGCCTCGGTGAGGAGGAAGAGTCATCGCTGCTCCCCTGGATGCTGTGGAGATGGGCGCAGTTGGGTTGCATGGTGAGGTTTTCTCCTGGAGTTTTTTCTAATTTGTGTCTCCTAGAGCAGGATATCAAAGGAAACAGTTAGAAAAAGAGATAAATACTGCAGGAAAATGAAAGTAATCTAACAGGTTGTACTGAGTGATTGCACGAAGGCAAGATTCTCTGAGATACTGCCTGAGTTTCACACCCCATCTCCACAGGACAACCTCCTGTGTCCCATATTTAAATGATTTCTTTTCCTCCACGTGCAGATTTCCCAGCCTGTAGTAACCTGGCTGCCTTAGGAACAGCTAAAAGTGCAAATCAGAACAGCACAAGCTGCTGGACAGGAGACCAGCACTGGCTTGTACGGGAGAGATCTTGGAAGTGGTGCATAATTTCACAAAAATAGCAACAGCAGTGGGCCAGAGAAGGAGCAAACATTGATGGGAAGGAAGCAAGGAGTACATTTCCATGCATCCATTAATTGGTGAGCACTGGTTCAGACACGTCCAGTCAAAGGCCAGTGCATGCTCAAAACTGAGGGCCATTATGGGATTAATGAGATTATCCTGTCTGGGAAAGGGAGCAGAACCAGGTTAGGCCATTTTCTAAGAAGCATTTAAAAGAGTGAAAAATGAAATGCAGCCAAATGAGGTCTGATTTATCTTTCCTTTGGCATCTTCTCCGTCTTCTGGGCAGTTTTTCACTTCTCTTTACTCTGATCAAATAGGGTTAAATCAACTTCTCTGGACTGGTGTGACATCAGAGTAACGATTTTGGAGAATGCCTTGAAGCTGGATTTGACACAATATTTGTAACTATGGAGTAATATTGAAACACTGAGAATTTTGTTAGAATCCTTTCCCTATTGTTCAAACTCTTACAGATTCCTCTTTGAAATGTTTTCTTTTCACAGCTAGTTCCACTGGGGATAAAAAAAGGTTAAAGCAAAATTGATTTTACACAGCAAAGAGTTCTTGATGCATTTGCACAAACCTCAAATTCTTTAGCCTTTGAAATGAAGATAATACTAAAGAGTAAAACCATTTTAACATATGGATATGAGAACTTAGTAATATTTACAAGTGCTGCTCCTACTACTACTATTTTTTTGCTGGCCAAAGATGACATCATACTTCAAAACAGCTAAAATTCTCGTTCTGTATTTTTTTTGCACATGAATAAAACCGAAGAACTGAAGATGGTATTGACTTTGTGTAAACAGTGTTAGTGAGCGATGTTTTAAGAGGAAGGAATAAAAAACCACCTCATTTGCACCGCAGTTGGTGTTTCGAGGCCGGATTCTGCAAGAACTGACAGCTCGGTGTTTAAAAAGCCGGAGCTGGAGGATCGCAGCCGTCCCTGGCACCGCGCCGAGCAAATTTTCAAATCACCGAGTTATTAAATGGGATTTCAGAGAAGACTCCCGCACGCACCCAGATTTTGTTCTCCCCCCGCAAAAATTAGCTAAAATAAGGCTCTTGATAAAGGCCCTTCGAACATTCCCCGTCTCTCCCGGGGCCGTTGCTCCCCCCGCGCTCCGGGAGCTGCTCCCGCACCTCGCCGGGACCCCCGGGAGGCTTTGACCAGCCGGGACCCCCAGGAACTCCGCAGGAGGGTTTGTACCGGGAACCCCTCAGGTGGGTTTGTACCCCCGGGACCCCCGGGAAGGGAAGGAAAGGGTAATCCCGAAGCCGCGTTCCCGTGTCCCCCTCCCCGCCCTGCGCTGTGAGGGGGCGCGGGGGGCGGCCCCTTTCCCGCCCTTTGCCCGGTACCTCATGGGGCTCCCGGCGCCTCCCGCCCGCCGCCCGCCGCCATCGCCGGGGCCGAGGGGGTGGGAGAGGGCGCGGCGGGGGGAGGAAGAGGAGGAGCCGTGAGGAGAGGAGGAAGAGGAAGAAGAGGAGGGAGAAGGAGGAAGGCTCCGAGCTGGGCGTTGCTCTGGCAACGTCGCGGCCTTCGCCCCGTCGTGGCCCGTGAGGGGCGGCGGCTCCCCTCAGCCTCAACCCCGCCAAAACGAGAGGGGAGGTTCCTGTTGCTTTTTATTGAAAGCCTCAATTAAAATTAATCTGAGAAGGCAATAATAAGGAAGGAAATGAAGGGATATATATAAAAATATATGCGTACTGCGGTATCATTACTTGTCGGTGGCGATTAAGGGAGTCCTGCTGTCTGGAAATTGGCTTTGCCTCCCAGGAAACCTGAGGAAAGTGCTGCCCTAGTTAATGCTGCTGTAGCTCTTGGGAGAGGCTTGGAATGAAATAGATACAGGTTTTCTTTTGAAATATGCTCTTGAATAAATTAGTTTGCGTCCAGAAATGGCATCTGTTTTCCTTGGCTCAGATATTTTTCTAGAAAAAGTGTTTAGGTATGCAGCTCACATGGAAAGTGGGGCTAATATCTGAGCAGCTTTGAAAATCGGTGCTGTGTTGTTTTGAGTTAGAACAGAAATGCTGGTTTAATTCCAAAGTTTAAATACAGAAATGCTGTGGGGTCAGTAATCCCTGGAGAGGGAAAGGACAGGCCCTTAGATATAGATCTCACGAGGTGAAAAACTAAGTGTTCGGAAGAATTAAGTGGCCTGGTGTTCAGTGACACCATCTAACAACAAACCTTCTCTTTTATTTTCAAGGAAGTAGCTGAAAGCACTGGCTGCATCTCTGTGTCTCTTGGAGGTAGGTTTTGAGGAGGCAATTTGGTCTACTTTTATGATGTTTTTGGAAACGGTGCCTAGAATTTCCCAACTGGAAATTCGAGGTCACACGTCCTCTGCGTTTTGCTCAGGCTGTGGCTGATGGATTGGAAGAAACCTGGGCTGGTTATTACGGATATACTTAAGTATTAAACATACCCACAGGCCTCCTGTTCCTCTAGGCCCTCTGAACTCAGAAGACCTTTCTCATTTGTGTATTTTTTCTGTCTAATTCTCACAATACTTCTCAGTAGCAGCACCAATGCGGATTTCAGATGCCTGGCAGGAAGCACTCGAAGAATTTCACGACCATGTCCCCATCCTTCCAAGGATAACACAAACCTGTTGTGTTTGGCTTATGCTGTGCCATATTGTTCATTCTCCCACTCTTTGCTCAGTCAGTCACTCACGTCGTGTTTGGATTATGAAGGACAATGTGAAAAAAATCTTAATTTGCTTCTCAAATCAGGGAAAGCAATTATAAATCTTTTATTTTTAAATAGTGCTTTATGATTGGAAATTATGCATGCCTTCTGTACATCGCTTGGAAGGGTATAAATATAAAAGATTTGTTCAGCTGTTTTGTTTTTGTAATTATAAAATGCATTAAAGTACAAATGTAGCTTTAAATCCACGTTGTTCTCAAACTGTTTCTCATTGCTACATGCACTGGAAATATGAAATTAATTCGTGGCAGCTTATTAATCAATGGTGTTTGCTCATGCAGGTCACTTGCTGATTTATCTCCAATTCACAGCTCATTAGAAGGTGTGTAACTCTTCAGAGATGTATTTATTTAACAGGTATGTTTTCCTGGTGCCATTAATGACCTCTGGATTTAATAACTCCTGACACAAGAGAGATTTGGGAGATTATTCACAGAAAATTGGAAGTCTTTTCCCATGGGTATTGCACATATTAGGTCATGGAATACCTGGTGATAAATTTACCAATCTGTATTTGGATTCTACTCCCAGGATGCCAATAAATTTCACAGAGTGCCCAGGCACATTTTCAGGTGTTTATACATTCAGACAGAAGTATCCCAGAGTTTCTCATCCTCCCAGGAACAGGTGGTACCTCCTTAATTGGTGCAATCACCACTTTTCATCAGTGTGTACCTGCTTTTCCTGGGGTTGTTCAGTGCATGAAAACATTGGAACAAGCTCTGATCCTTGTGGAGCTCTGCCTGGGATGCCCTGGCAGCTCAGTACCTCTGCAGCAAAAGTTACTCTGTGCTAAAAGTTGCTGAGAGCGTGTTTTGTAGACAAAAATATGAGAAGAACATATTTTGTGTCCTGAAGGAGCTCTGCAGAGATCTGAGTGGGTTAAAGGATTACAATCTTCACCTTTTGGATCACCTTTTTTCACCAGAAGGTGTGGAAGAAACTGGTACTTTAAAATAAGGTGTGCAGCATCATCTATGGTGGAATTTTAAAAAGCTGGTTTCACATACAGGGAAAGCAATTTTAGTTAATGATATGATAAAAATTGGGCTTTTTGGTAAGAGTCTGTAGAATAGCAGAATGTCCTGAATATTCAAAGGCTTTATTGGTTGTCTTCATTTTACCCAAAATGCTGCTTGAGTATGGAAGACTTCTGCAAAATTAAGAGGGTTTAGCTTAAACTGTTTGAAGGATTTGAAAGTCTTGCCAAGAGGCTCAAATAACCTTTAAAATTCGAATGTTTCCTGAGCTTTGAGTGCTCCATCTTTTAAAAACTGTCTCCTGCAACTCTACAAACCCTGACTTTAATTTGTATTTCAAGCACAAGAAAACAGCTCCTGTGCTCCTGTATCTGAGATGGTGAAGAATAGAGCCCGGTTTTGAAAACATCCCTGAGGTGATGGCTGAGTTTCCCTGCTGAACTCTGATCCTCTAAGCTTTGTCAAGGAGACTCGCAAGGAATTCGGAGCAGATATTTTTATATTGCAATGACATCACCCCATTCCCTGAGGTTTCCAGAAATCTTACAAGCCCTCTGTGTACAGCAGCATGTTCATTCCTGTGAAGTCATTCTAAACTGAGAGTAATTCCACTGCAATGGTGTCATGTAATTGTTCCAAAGCTGCTGAATTAGATCCCGGAGTCTTGTTTTTTTCGGCAAAGATAAAGCCTTGAATGAGAATCAGCCAGCGGAGCCACAAAGGGCAGCTGTAGTTTTTGCTCCCTGCACAGGAGGGTGCTCAGCCTCTGTCTTTATGTGCAGGAAGGAGCGATTCTCGTGGTCATCAGAACCAAGAGGAGAAGCTGTTTCCTGAACCGGGCTTTTCTTGTAGTGACACTGGAGGATCTGTTAAATACAGTGATTCAAAAATTATTCAGCTGGTAAAGAATTTCGGGAGGTGTGTGTTAATTGCTGCTGTCAGATAGTTACGGAGGTATTTAGGTCAGAAGATGGAATGCTCATGACGTTGGTATTCTCTAATGGGTGTCCTTAAAGGTGCCAGAATTTTCAAGTGAATCTTTGAAGTTCCTCAAAATTAGGGTTTTTTCCCATCTGATGTATTCATCTGAACGTGTGAATCCCTGTGTGGATCGTTCAACTGAACAATGAATTCCCACGTGTGTAAACATGAGTGGATTTACCAGGAAGGAGTGGATGAGTTTGTTGATTTATATTCCATTTGTAGTAACTGCTAGTAGTCATATCCTTAATTATTCTGTATTTTCCTTGTTGAATCACAGAATATCCAGAGTTGGAAGGGACCCACTGGCATCATCAAAGCCCAATTCCTGGCCCTGCACAGGACAGCCCCAAGAATCCCACCATGTATGTGATATACAGCAATATATTTTATGTTCAAAATCCAAATTAATGTTCTAACATAACTCATGAAATGGAATTTGACTTTCTGTTCACCTTTTTAGGGATCAAAGAGGGGTCTTGGATGTTGTTGTCTGGTCAGATTTTAGTTGTGACTTTTCTGTCTGAAAGCAATTTGCCAAACCATGTGCTGTACAATATTCCAGCCCTCCGGATGCATGTCCAATTCAGTCACTAAGGAAAGACAGTTTTGTTTTTAAAAAGCAGATGTCTGGAAAAGGAAATATCTCCTTTCAGACCTTTTGGAATAAATACAAACCCAGAAATGTAGTAGGCAAAATCTTGTTTGCTGTGGTGAAGGGGATTCGTCCCGTTAACGTCAGCACATAAATATTTGCTTCATTTCAGTCAATATTTACCTCACAGGTCAATAAAACTTGTTTTGCACTTTACAGAGTTAATATTTACTTGCTGTTTTTAGCTTGGTGACAATATTTAAAATTATCTTAAGGGTATGGGGGCTTTTCTGCTTCTTTTCTAACAAAAGAAGGTTTTGTTTTAACAGAGTTGTGTTAGTTTATTAGGAAGTGTTATCCACGAGCCAGTCCATGATTGTCATGTAATAAGATTATCCAGATTATGCCTATAACACTTTACAAGTATGAAAAGGATTTTTTTTGCTTGAAAGGGTCAAGTGACTAAATGTCTCACCAAATTTAAAAGTAATTGCTTGTGTCTGTAAAATTAGGCTGTAAAAATTAGGATGCAGACATTCATTCAGAAGATAAAGTGAAATTAAAGTACTCCTTATTCTGAAAACTATTTTTGTTTTGGAAAGCAAGCGCTAACTTAGCCATTTTTTTCAGTGAAGTCCAAGCACAGTGGCCAGGCTTGTATGATTTAGGAGGAGATACAGAGATGAATTTTAGATCCTTAGAGTTGACTGGACCACATTTCCAAATGTGCAAGTTCATTTCCACAGAAGAATTTCCCCCTGCCACATTTCATATTTATATCATAGTTGGCTGTGTGTTATTTCCAGTGGTTGAAGTTTGTTAGAAGTTGAGGCATGGCTTTCAACCTGCTCCAGCCTTTGTTTGCATCCTCTGGGTGAGAGACAGGCCCAGCTCCTTGTGTCTGCTCCAAGGAGATAACAGGGGTGCTTGTTAAGCCACACGTGTTATCTCACTGCCATGTCCCCTGTTCCTGCATGCTGTACTTAAACCCAGTCCTGAGTAGTTTGTTTACATTTCTGTCACACAGCAAAACTAAACATCTCCAACTCTGTCCCTCAGAATGGTGATTTTGTGATTGATACAATTAGAGAGGAGGGTGAGGTTATTTAACTGAAGTCTTCGGTTGAACTAAAATCTCTGAACTAAATCAAAGCACACCCGTATCCCTCAAACTGTCAAACAAAACATCTGTTTATGATAATGATTATCTTAATTGAAGAGTTCTAGCTCATGCCATGCTTTTCTTCATTAATAGAAAGAATTAATGGAAGAATACTTAGAAAAGTACTTTACTATTTAACTAAGAACTACTTCTGAAGTGAAACACTGCTGAAGGAATATTGGAATTCACCTTAGACTCCTCTTTAAATTTCCTCCTGGTGAACTTAACCAAGTTAACCATTTTTCAGCCTCCAATGCTGCAGTAAAAATGTTCTTCCTTAAATCTGGCTTGCTTGCAGACAGAGTCTGACACACTGGATTTAGTACAGCTGCAGAATTAACATTCAAAACTCCCATGCTGCACAGTTTCCCCACGTGTTACATAAAAATGCTGTGCAGTTCCTCTCTCCAAGGCTCCTCTCTTAGGGCTTTAGCTGCCTGTTTGCCTCCCCCTTGGTTACTGTTTTAATTTATACACAATCCAGTTTTACACACTCACCCAAATTACTATTTATTGTGAGATAAATATGGTAAATTAATAATTTTGCCCAATATTGACTCAACATTCGAGGTGTAACAGCTTCAGAACGTATTTTGAAGATATATTGTGATTCAGGTGATGGAAGGAAATGGGGGTTTCTTTGAACACCTGAGCTGTAGAACTGTGATGGTTTGGATGTTGTTGAGTTTCCACTCAAGAACAAAATGGACCAAAAGAAGATTTCAGTCTCCAATGTCTCCTTCTGCTGCTATGGGACAGGCCTGTGTGCTTCCATAGTTTGATAGAGATCCATCTCTATGTTGTTTAATCCTTCAAGGCAGAGAATGACTTAGATTCCATTCCAAAATTTTCAGGACTTTTCATCCAGAGACTGAGTTGCATTCAGGAAGATTTTTGGAAAAGTAACTAATTTGATTTAGGGAGTAGATGGATTTTAAAGTCCCGTGGTAGGTAAATACCATCAGGAGTACCCCCTCCTCCATAGCTTTTCATGGCAAAAGTAGTTCTGTTGTTTTTATATTCTAAAGAAGTCTTTCCTAACCTTTATTTTACAAAGAACTCTTTATAGCAACCAACTAATTTTTTTTTTTTTTTTAACTTTTATCAGTTTTTCAGCCCAGACTTGGAAATCACTCCTTCCCTCTTTATTCTAATGGTCCTTCTCCTCCAGGAAAATCTCAGCTTTGATTCCTATGGAGTCAGCAGTGAAGGATAGATTGGGAGCACTGTGAAATTCTTCCTGGTGCTGCTGCGTCTCCTGACGGCAGAGCAGAGCCACAGAGGATGAAGTAGCATCAACATTCTTCATGAAGCAGAGAAAATAGGTGCAGGCAAATACTTTAAATTGAACTATAATGAAATTATTGTTTATGGCCCAGCTTCTCCCTTCCATCCAGAATCTGTCATTTAAGTGATTGGGCCAGCAGGTGCAAACATAATTGAATTCAGGGAAATAAATAAGGAGGGAGGCTGGGGATTGTTTGCTAAAAAGAAGACATCTAGTTTACTAATTAGGAGGATTTATAGGATGCTGCACTTAAAAATAGATTATTATTGATAGTTCATCTTAATCATGAGAGTTACTTTATAGTTTGAGTTTCTTCCAGCAATAACCAGGAACAACACCCCCTTTGCTCTGGACACTTGTTTGCAGCTGGAAACTTTCTGAAAGGCTGCACAGAAACAATGTTGTCAATTAGAGAGGACATGGCAAAAAATATGTGTTACATCTGTCTTCGAATTAGTTACAAAGAAGAAAAAAGTTGGAATTGCTTTCGTTAATTATAAGAGCAGAAAAAGCTATAGGATTATAGGAAACTAAGATGGAAATTGCTTTTGATAGTCTCATCTAAAGGTATTTTAATGGAAATCAGAGGTAGATATTAAACTAAAATATTTGTCGGTGAACACTGCTGAAGTGAAAATTAAATATTTTTAAAATTCATTTATTTTAAATGTAGTAGTGCTGATAACACTGGCACTTAGGTCAATATCATTTCTCATTAAAGTTCTTTTAACACTCACAGCTTTATCAGTTACCAGCGAGCTCATCACGGCAGCCAGGTATGAATTACATATTTCCCGTGCCTTTATCTAATTCATTTCTCCATCCTGCACTTCAATAATTTGAATCTGAAGTATATCAGGAAAACAGAGTTGTTTTCTTCTCTGCGGAGAACTTGAGCAGAACTATTCCTCACAAAGAGTAACAAACAGCCACACTGAATTACCATGGAGGAGGTTGCAGCTGAGCTTGTAAATATTAATTTGAGAGACTTACATTTCCTTCTGAAAGGGAATAATAGCAAAAAAAAAAACCCGACCCAAACCCATAAGATAAAACTGGCTCACCAGCCTTTTTGCTATTTCGTATCTAACATTCATTTTTGAGATATATCAGTTACATCCAGCTGAGGCCAGTTCAGTTTTATGTGCCTGGTAAAAGAGAGCGGATTCACAAGGATCTGGCCCGTTCTCTTCTGTCACCTCATATGTCTGTTACTGTGTCTGGACATCTTTTTAAACGATTTGGAGAAAAAGAAATGAAAGTTTTGCAGACCGCGTGGGTCACGTGTGGTGCGGGGAGGAGGGGGCTCTCCTGTGACCCCGGGGTCGCAGCCCTCTGCGTTCGGTGGGAAACATTAACAGGCTTGTTTGGTTGGTTTGTTATGTGCTTGCGGCTTTTGTTTGGTGGGGTGTTTGGGTATTTTTGGTCTGGTTTTTGTTGCAATTGCGTATTTGAATTGCTTCTTTCAATTGAGTATTGCTTTGAGTAATCAAATTGCTGTAAACAACTGTGCTTTCTGCTCAGAGACAGTCCTGGTTCCCCCACAGAAGTGTTGGATCCAGCACAGAGGTAGCAACAAAGGTCCCAAAGCTATATAGCTTGAGTTGCACAGAATTTTTAATTTAAAGCTTAAATATTCCTATTTATATTCCTGCACTGACTCTCTAGCACTTTGGGGTGACGCCGGGCCCCCGTGACCCCCAATGGAGGCTGTCCTTCTGGACTCAGTTCTAAAGGGATGATTATCCCATTTAAATATTAAACATCAAAGTTCTTTTTTTATTGTTAAACCAATATTAAAGTAGGACAAAACTGATTTACAGTTTATGGCAGCATATTCTAGAGTCGCTGGCACTGCAGCTGATGTCCTGTTCCAGCAATATTGGCACTGCCAGGAGGCACAGAAATGTAGATTTTAATCAAAAAACTTCATTTGAGATCCACTTCACTTAAATTATAAGTTAATCTTGCTTTGTGAACTTCCAGGCTGTTAGAAAGGGCAAATGGCTGCAGTGTCCTCTGAAACAATTCAAACCCCATTTTTCATCAGGAGATGATTCCACTATTCTGGAATGGAAAGTTGGGTGTCTTTTCCTCACAGATTGTTATTTAATCACTATATATTAGCTTTCATTGCCCTTTTGATATATTTAGGCTCATAAACTTCTCATTGACTAGATTGAATTTACCACGATGTTGTTACTTTTTATGAACAGAATGAATCAATAGCAGATCTGTTGGTTTGCTCTGAGTTGTTTATTTGAAGGGATGCTTAAACTTTACTGAGAGAAAATGCAAGGGCTGATGCCCAGTCCTCCTCTTTAATATTCGTTATTTGGTAACTCTGAGTACAACCTGCCTCAACCAGCAAGTGCTGTACACATTATCCAGAGATACAGGGCCAATAACATTGCCTGGCATTCTTTGAAATGTAAAATATTTTGCAGTGTTCCCAATTTATGACATTTAATGCTTGCAAATTACTTTACTGTTGTAATAGAAAGCTTTTGTTTCATTACTAGGGAATATTCTAGAATAAGACTATTTTTTTCACTGGAAATAGTAACTCTGTCTTGAAAATGTCTGTCTGATATCTCATTTTTATATATTTATATATGAGGAAATAGTAATTTATTTTCCTGTACTCCTCAAAGAATCTATACAAACCTGCTGACTCCATCCATTAATTTGAAGCACAGTGTTAAGAAATATCACTGGGTTCATTTTATCATTGAATTTTAGGAATTTGGTTTCTTTCTTTTTTTGTTTGTTTGTTTAATAATAATTAAAACCATCTATTAATCAAGTTTCAGATGGACAAGTGCAAAACTGTGCCTAGTGGATCTAAAAACTTGGGAATTCTTACATCAGTGTGACCAGGTGATAATAGCCCAGACTTTGTGCTTGCTGGAGGGATTTATTTGGATTCACTGTTGCCTCTATGGGCTTCCTCACCCATTATTTATGCATCTTTATGATTGTATTAAGTGGTTAATTAAATCTGGTCAGGTTAACCTTTCTTGATGATTAGAAGTAGGCATCTCAGCCACTGGAAAGCAAATCCTTTTGGGTGGAACATCTTGTTCTTGTTTGAATAATTATCTTTGTTTACATTCACACAGCATTAATCACTTGAACCAGACATTTTTCGGGAAAGAGGGGGAGTGCCCAGAGCAGGTTTTCAAATGCTACGTACAGAAATTATAAGGGAGATACATTTCCCTTCCTTCTCCTCTATGAGCAAAATAGGGAAACATTTTGAATTGATAACCCAGAATTCGAAGTACACAAAGAACTGTAATTTGTTGTCAAATAACTTTTGAAAGCCAAACCTCCAGGCTGACCAGCTGAACTGAGTCCTGTTTCCTCGGTGAGAATTCTTCAGCAGTAGCATTCCAATATTTTCCTGATGGAGTATTTCTCATTCTTTTCCAATTACTACTGTTATTATTTTATAACTCTATTTGTCTTTGTTCTGTGGTCTGTTCTTTTTTTTGAGTGCTAGTGAAAGCTTCTTGTCATTTTTGCTCTCCTTCCCCTTGGTTTGATATTTTCTGCCAACTCCTCTGCCCTAAAGCATTTCTTTTTTCCCCTTTTCCTCCATGCAACAGGATCTTACCTCAATAAAACCACTGCTTTTATTGCTCATGGAGGAGTCAGTTTATCCCAGTCAAAATCTCCAGATGTTGTGGCCTTGTGTCATCAAGGTGGGAAAGACCAAAAGGAGAGATGGCAAAGTGACCTCCTGGCAGATATTCTGATTCTTCTTTGGGAAGAACTCAACAGCTCAGTCAAAAGATGCATATTCTGAAGATTATTTTATTTTGATCATGAAATATTGTTTATAAACTGTTGCTTCTCGGGAACCAAATTGTGGGATCATGGGAGAACTGTAAGTTCAGTGTGGTCCAGGAAGTGGGGTGGTAAGAATTATTAGAGAAGAAATTGAGTAAAAACTCTAAAGATTTCTTGGTGCCACTATAAACCCATCATATATCTGTGTGAATGCTCTCTGCCTCAAAAAGGAAATATTAAAGCAGCAAAAGCTATAGAGAAGGGCAAAAAATGCAATCAAAGATATGGCAGATGTGGGAAATGTGAACCATACTCCCATGTTCCTTCTACAAAAGGCCTCAAATTCATTTAAAGATGTAACTTTCTTTTATGCAATTCCTTTTCTGATTAAAATGGTCTTCTGTAAGTGATTTTATGATACATATAAATATTATGGTTATCAGTCTTCACAGTTAAAATAAGGCTTTTTTCTTTGGCAGGAGGAAGGCTGTACATGCAAATTCAGATTCCTGATGCATTCCCACTAACTCTGCCCTTCTGTTCTGGCAGAATTAGGAAACACTGTGGGGTTTGTATTTTCTTTTATTTGTTTCTTTATGTACAGTGTGCTCGCTGATTCTCACTTATTTCTGATTTCATTATCTTTCCTGTTCTTTTTCTTTTTTGTGGCTGCATTTTTTTCTTTTATTTGTTTACTTTGCCTTGAACTTTCTCCCAAATTCTTCTCTTCTTTATAGCCAGACCTGAATAAACACATTGAAGCATCATTTTTTCTCTCCTTCCATTTCCACTTCCTTTCCTCTTCTACTTCCATATCTTTTCCCCTTTCCCCATAATATTATCATTTTCCCCTCAGTGTTTGTTGATATTTTTCTTTTCCATGAACTTTCCTGTCTTTTTTTTGGTATTTTGTACTTCAGCTCAGGGGACACTCAACAAGGATTTAGGCCTTTTTTCCTCTATAATGCAAAACTGAATAGAAACTACCTTAAAAATGTGTGGGACAAACTCTGTCCTGACTGTCCTGTGGCATGAGGATGACTGGGAGCAAAGAAATTCCTGTTTAGCAATTTTAACTTCTCCTAAAAATTCAGGCTCCATCCTTCCAGCTGGAAACTGGATCATATAATGGGTTATTACAAGCTGTTAAAATTTGAGACCGAGAAGGGGGAATAGGCTGAAGTTATTCCATGGATTGTTCTGTTCTTTGTGGGAGGCTGTTAAAATAAAGCAACAGTATAAAAGATGAATTATATACAATTTAATGGAAAGCTGTTGGAAGTCATTATGATATTTCTTCCTTGATTGTCTAACATTTGTGTACTTTTAAAAAGTTTTACATTTTTTGGTTCTTTCTGAACATTATGAAAATTGTACTGAGAGGAGTAAATTCATCTGCATAAAATTGACTGCAAAGAGCAATTAGTCCTTCATTAATATGCAAATTTGGTCCAGTGCAGATTCATCTATATATGAGGCTTAAATATGCAAGTCAGTCTTGCTGTGCGAGAAGCCCAGATGCTTTTATTTACTTTGAAATTGAGGGATTTGGTTAATGATGTTGTTGACAGGAAAACTTGAATAAATTTGATGATCACCATCTTTCATATTAGACGAGGCCCATGGAAAAAAATTACCAAGTAAAATACCAATTTTATTTGGTAATTTCCTATTACCAATCTTGTAATAAAATGCAAGATACAAAGTAATAGAGTTAGATTTCCTAATGTAGTTATCCTGAGACTTAAACTGTTCCCCAAAGATAGAGCCATTTTTCTTAAACTTTGTTTTTCCAGAGGGTAAAGACATCTCCATAAGCTGTATGAATAACACACTGCCTGGAGACTTAATATTGGAAAGTTGGTTCTGTGACTTGTTTCAGTTGGTGAGAGGCTATAAGCCTGGGAATGAAAAACCAGGAGCTTTGGAAATGGTTCTTTGTCATCTTCCATGATTTATCTGTAGAGTCTTCCCAAGAATTAGTGTTGAGGCCTTTGCCCTGAACCTGTGGAACCGCCCTGGAATTTGTCTGAACACACAGCCAACTCTATTTGGATCACCTAAGCTCCTTAATAAACATTTTCCTAAATATCTTTAAATCTTTACAGCCCTTGGTAATGAAACTTTCTTCCTGCTGGCACCCACCGTGGGCTGGCTCAGAGAAGCAGGGTTTTTCCTTACCAATAAATCCAAGCTCTGGTGTTTCTTGCCTCTCTCCTCTTTTCCTGCCCCACAGTTCCTTTGGCACATCCAGGATTTCCCTGGTTTTGCCCAGCAGCCATCACTCAGCCAGGTATGGGAACAGTTCCTTTGCACTTGTCAGTCTTGATTCACCTGCAAGGTCCCACAAGTTGTTCCTCCTCATGTTTCTTCCTTTTTCTTTCTCTGCAGTTCCCTCGGGCCTAAATTTAGCTTTGGCTTAAGCAACCTGGTCCGTGACTTCAATCATGCCCACTTTTTCCTGGACCAAATCTGCTCTTCTGTCTTGCCTGAGTGAGGCATTGTCACTTCCAAAATAACAGAGAAATGTCGTTTCAATGGACTGAACTGTGGGGTAATTTATTAAGCTCTGGTTGTAACTACCTGAGGACAAATTAATAGATGAGACCATTTGATTCCTCTGACTTCTTGGCACAGCTGGTACAGCTATTATGTTGGGATATAAATCCTTACAACAGTTGGTTTCCAAATCCTTAATGTGCTGCACTAGGCAAAAAGTTTATACAACCGTGTTCAGGAAAGAAAAAAATTCAATGAGACACCAAAACTGTCCATGTGATCATGGCGTGGTCTTGCAGGTGAGTCCAAAAGCAGTAAAATAGAGATGGAATTGTGTATTTGGGGGCAACAGAGGAGAGATCTGTTAGTCTTGTAAAGGGTCTGGTTATCCTACAAGAGAATCTGTGCTTTTTACCATCAGAATGAGGCACTGGCAGCATCAGAAGGGAGTTTATTTCCAGTGCTTAATAGTTTAGGGGGTGATAAATTGATTAAAAGGTGAAACTTTAAAACCACACCGTCTGCTGAGACTTAAATAGCCTTTGCCTTTCAGAACACAGAATTGTTGGACAGTTTCTAGTATTTTTCAGTACCATCCACAGCAATCTTGGCTTTCTGATCTAGCTCCCAAAAGGAGGAAAATATTAATTTTGAAATATATAAACAACAGGCATCTCAGCGCAACCTGAGGTTGTCTCCTATCAACTATGTAATCTTTATATTCTAGATTAATAAACACTTCAACCTTGGAGTTTATTAGTCCAAAATATATTTATTACCTCATAAATTCAAACCCCCTCCAGTTACCATCTAATTAAACTCCAGTGCTGTGCATGCTATCTTTGGGGATGTATTAATAATGGAATTATCTTGTGAAACAGTAATTACATACTTTGTGCATTCTTTGCCACACTCTTTCTTCAGCATCTGTGTGATGAGTGAGGCACACAGTGCTCCATTGCTTGGAGCTCCTCCAAACTCTCTGTGTATCCAAGGATAAGCAGATTTTTTCCCCCCTCTTAGTAGAAGAGGGAGAAAAGTTTGTGCATTTTTTGTACTCAGGAAGGACCAATACCACCAGACTAGAAACAGTTATGAAACATGATTGTGCAAGTGATTTTAGCTCTTGCTTTCTCCTCGGTTTTTTAGGAGATTACTCTCAGGAGTAAAACCTCCTTGCAGGATATGTTTTGTTCTTGTTGCAGCTGCCAAAAGGTGAAGACAACCACTTTATCTGCAAGAGAATATTCATTTATGGGACTTCACGGGTGACATAGGTTTGAAAAAGGAAAATAGGCTTAAAGCCTTCCTCAGGAGAGAGATTTACTCACAGCTTTCTCCAGTGGTAAGTGTACTTGCTGTATTCTAATTTATAAATGTATTTACTCTGTCTGTGCTTGTGCTTTATAAGGTTGTCCCCCATCTTCTACTTTGGATAATTTGTATTGACCAGAATTCTTTTGCTCATTTTTCCTCCCTTACTGCAGAATTAGGTGTCTGAATCCTGCCTGGTGTTCCCTTCCCTGCATGGAAAGAAGCACAGGAGGCAACACCTTTTGCACATAACTTCCCTGGAGTTCTGAAGTGCCTTATCTGTAGTTCAAGTACATCTGTTGAGCAACAGTGGGAGCGTGTGATTCTTGTTGACACAGGCTCTGCTCTACCTGACGGGAGGGGGTTTATTCTCTGTTGTACTTCCAGATGCTGTATCCCAGCAGTTTGTGGATTTAGGATCCATATGTTGTGTTTTCTTGCTTTTTATTTGTTCCCTGCAATTGCTGGGGCTATGCAGTGTCTGCATGGAGAGGAAGGGCACTTCCCACCAGTTTCCTCACTAAATCTTTCAGATCTTTCCAGCACAAGTTTTGCCCTCTCCCTGGTTTTCTGCTCCACGAGTTCTGAAGTCTGATGCCAAATACAATACTGAGTAGTGGTCACTCCCTTCATACAGAGGGGTTTGATTGAACTTCCAGCTGGAACTCCACTCCTACTCTGTGATTGTAACTTAATCTTTTACTTGCATTTTGCAGTCATTCAGAGGCCAAGTTTTCAAGTCTTCCAGATCTGGACTTGTTTTGATTTCACTGCAGAATCCTCCAAGAATTCTGCCAACAGCAAGGCCGATGTGTTGGAAAGCAGATGGCATTTCTAGTGCCTAAAGCCTGGTCAGGTTTGGGTATCTCAGTAGTAAGAGTGACTCAAACTTGTAGCTTTGATTTCCAATAAGACACTATTTGCTTTATCCAGTAATTTTCATCTGCCAGCACTCACAGTGATTTAAATCAGACAGTTTTAATGGATGAGTGTTATTCTTTGGAAATAAAGAGTGCCTGACAAGCTCCCGTAGTTTCATGAATAGATTTTTGTAAACCACAAAACGAAATGTAATTACTGTATGATATATATATTTTACAGAACCTCAAATGGCTTTATCAGCCCAATGTCTAGGAATTCACCTCCCAAGACTGAACATCCTGTGCTTGATGTCTTAATAAAAATGGTGTCTGATACCACTTGGCCACACTGGAGAATGGAACAGTTTCCATTGTAATGAATAGCAAACATCTGCAAAGAATAATTGTATTTATGACATATTGCTCAAACATACATTATTATTTTTACAGCTCAAGATTAATTACTGGTTTATCAAAACCTGCTGATCTCAAAACTTTTGGCTGTCTAATATTTATTGTGGCTGGTGATGGTCTGTGTGTCCCCAGAATGGTTCCAGGTTGTGTCTTGCCTGTTCTGTCACTCTGGTTTTTTGTCATTGGTGTCTGATTTGGAAACTTTCAAACTAGGCACCTTTCTGATGTGTTTTTCCTGGTGTGAATAAATTCACTGCAGAATTCTTGCAGAGCAAGAGATGTTTGTTGTCAAGTAATTATATCAGATGAAACATACAGAAGGGTAATATTTTAGTCTGATTTTTTTTTTTTTTTTGCTGCTACAGGCATGAATCTGAAGATGAATTCTGGGAATTTAGGGAAGGAAAAAGACAGGGCTTTTATTTTCTTAAATTTTTTTCCTTGTCCTCTATATTTTGCAGTGATTGCTTTGAGTCTGTAAGGTCATCATGGTTGAAGGCATGAAGATGAGGACATTAAAGCTTTTGCCCACTTATGACAATTACTCTGGAGACAAACACAGCTCAGAAGACAAATGTTACGAGCTACCTGTAAGTTCTGGTTCACAAAACAGATGAGAATCGAGGTACTTCTGAACTTGGAAGTGAAATTTATTCTCAAGGTAATGGTTGAGCTCATTATCTGCTGCTCTTTCTAAATGTAAAGTAAGGAGTGCAATGCCCATATATTCTATCTATAACAGCTGACATGTTTTCTGCATTCCTGTGTTTGCCTAAGAAGTCATGGATAATCAATTTGATGTGCAAAATACACTGCATGGATGAATTCTGATACATATCACTTGCCATGGCTGTGCTGTTATGAGAGGCAAAAACTTCCAGAAAGGAAACTGCAAGGAAAATCTGCCTGATAATTTTCTCATCAGTTTTTCTCCAAGGACATATCTGTAGGTGGATTCTAGACAGTGTTTGGGGTTTTTTTCCCCCCTTGAGTGGCTGGTTCTGTGTGTGTCAGTTATTTCCTCTTGCTCTGTTAGAAATCAAAGCTACCTTATCACTTCAGGATGAATATATCTATATTTATATCTCTCTCTGTATCAATCTCCTATAATCCTAACTAGGAAAAGCTAACCTGAAACATTTCATTTTCAGCCTTTTTTATTGTTTAAATACATGCTTAAAATGATTCTTAAAATTCCCTACGTGTATTACAAATAACTTCCCATCTTATTGGGAAGCAGAATAGGCAGGAACCAGCAGCAGACAGATGTGATTATAAAAGATGTTCTGTTTTATAAATAATAATCTGGTTGTAATGAGACTTATGGTCTTAATGAACTCTTAGAATGTTTTTAACACAACCAAATTAAGTT
The DNA here is from genome assembly GCA_013398115.1 of Falcunculus frontatus. Taxonomy (NCBI): domain Eukaryota; kingdom Metazoa; phylum Chordata; class Aves; order Passeriformes; genus Falcunculus; species Falcunculus frontatus. The sequence continues at coordinate 148,764 of VZRV01008886.1, forward strand.
TCAAATCTGATTTTCTAGTTCTAACCCTACCAGGTCACTTTTTGCCTTATTTTTGAGGAGAACCCCCAAAATTTTTCTTATTTTTAGAGAAATTCTCGCAAAATAGAGTATCTCTAGTTCTAGCAAACAAAAAAAGGAAATTTGTGTGGATAAAAAGCATGAATGACAGTCCTGATCATGTGGAAAAAATCAATCTGTGAGCTTAGACATAGTTTCATATTAGTCTCCTCCTTCCTTGGAAATCCATATTTTCGCCAGAATATCCAGCAGCATTACGTAGCATGTCAAAATTTGGTCATTCTGCATCTTTCTGCTGGAAAGAAACAGCTGGATATTTTGTGTCTTAATGTGACCAATCCACCTCTGTTGTTGTCATTTTAATTGCTGGGGCTGTTTTTTTAAGTCCTCCACAGAAGGTCTTTGTAGTGACAAGCGAACAGTTCACGCTTCGTAAGCAAACATAAAGAATGCTGCTGCTAATTGGAGAGGGAGTAATGCAGTTATGATTCCATCAACATTTAAGTTACATTGGGAAAGGACACGTTTTTTGTTGTGGTTGTGTCGCCACATAAAATTTTACTCGGGGTGGATTTGGTGGGGAAGGTTTTAGAACAGAAGAGAACTAATCCTAGAATTACAGGGATAGGAGGGAGAGATGGAAGTTAAATTGTTCTAAGCTACATCTACAGTACAAAAATCAGCGTTTTATTGCTCTTTCTTTAAAATTATAGTTCTTAATTGCTGGCTTGTGAAATAGCTTGGCTGTGAAAATGGAAAGAATGGACAGTCTCAAAAAAGCTCCCTTTCCCCTGCCCTGAAGAACTGCAGCCACAGTGTTTCATGTGGGAGAGGACTCCTCAAAAATCACCAGTTTCCCAAAGGAAGGAGGTTGTTATTCAGTAATTTAGATCTTTTGGGTGTTTTCCCCTTGATATTCTGCCTGTCTGATGGACTTTCTGTTAAACCTTGGCTTTTTTCCTGAATTACATTTCCATGGAATACTTGGCTACGGATTAACAGTTTTACAGTTATGTGCCCGAAGTTCTTTCCCTTTAATGTTGGTTTTTTTTAGACTCACGTCTCTCTTCCCAGGTGGATCCTCATCTTGAGTAACCTTGGGAGGGCCAAAAGTGCTTCCTTTTCCAATTCACTGCCTGGATTTTAGAAGATATCATTTTTTAGCATCTAAACAAGGAAATCACAGCTATTTACATGAGAAGAATCACAGAGATGACAGGGCTTCCCCCCAAAACAGTGCCTGTGTAATTGCTGAAGACATTCCAAGCCACTCTAACGAAGTACTGTCTGCCAGTCATTATGTTCTCCTTGGAGGACCATCTGTTGCACTTCAAATATGTAAAGGTCTGCTATCATTTATTGCTCCAAACAAATCCAGGCCTTTGTCTGATGTGCTGGAGCTCCTGAATGGATTCTAAAGGTGGTTTCAGTCACAAAGGGCAGGATACTCCCTTTGGTTGCACTTTAAGTGAAAGATGCTCCTTCAGCTCAAATTTCAGAGCACAGATATACTGATTAAACTGATTTCTGAATGTTTTCAGTTTATTTAGAAATGAACTGTGAACAACAACAATTAAAAATATCTGAAATACGTTTTCTCTTAATTCAGCCAGGAGGACATTGGAAGATTTTTCTTCTGGTGAACAAATCTTTCCGTTGTAGTGGTATCCAGATTTGATGTATACTGAGACTGGAATGAAAATTACCTTATTTTAACTAAATTCTTTAATTAGCTTATTTGTATCTGAAACTAGTGATTCAAAGAAATAGTAAAAAATAGAGTCAGCAGCTCAAAATGCTCAAATGTTTCTTAGCACATGTCCTTTTCAAGGATGTAATACTTGGTTGTACAGTCATTATTTATAGGTTAATTAGGATCCTTTCCATGAGTAAAATGAGCAAGATCAAGCATTAAAATATGCTGGGTTTTGTTTTTCCTGCTGCAGATTTTAAAGAGGCTGTACAATCAGATTGGAGAACATGAGCATTGTATTTCCAAAGCAGAAAAGTTCTGTTCAGAGATTTCCAGCCAGAGAAATCCATAATAATTTCTCTCTGATTAGGGAGTGGTCCGATCTTTTTCCCTTTCTCCTCTTTCCCTTCTCCTTCCTGCACAGCAGCTAATGTTCTGGTCAGAAGTAATAATATGTTAGATCTTGAATGTCAGTAGCCCCAGAGATTCTGACAAGACTATTCATGTGCATTCATACGTTTTAACCAAAGCTGACACTAAAGAGAGCAAGAATTCTCATATTCCTCTTTTTATTGCCGTGCATTAAACCCAAATCTTCTCTTGGAGACCTGTGCTAGAAATGACATATTCACCATTTGAAAAAGGCATTTTAGCAAGATCTAAACAAAGCAGCTGGACATCAACCTGGCACAGGGCAGAGGCTCCTGTGAAAGCTCACAGTGCGAGGCTGAACTCTGGTTTACACCTTACAAATGCTGTGAGATAAATACTAATGGGAAATAAACATTCCTCCTAATCTTTGTATTTTTTTTTTTAAATTAATCTGTTTTTCTAATTTCTTGAAGCTATAGACCATGTCCTTATAGGAATACTTGGATTCTGGTAACGTGAGGTAGTTGTTTTCTAAGAAACACACACTGAGTGAATATTCTGCTCTACCTTTTACTCTGGACATATTTTACACACATTTGTAGGATGGTGTACAGCACATGTTTGGGTAATTTTGCAGGGATCTGATTAAGTTGTTAAAGCCAGGTAGGCAATTTTGCCAGCAATATTTTTAATCTTCTTTTTTTAAAATGGTTTGGTAGTAGTGACTAAGGCAGACTAGGTGGCTCTGGGCAGCTCGCCATTTTTAGGTAGTTTAATTTGTTAAAAATTATCTTTCTTCCCACCCAAATCCCCTTGAAACCATTTGGAGAAGAGAACTGTTGAACAGTTGCCAGTAATAAGTCCTGCTGAGACCTCTGTGTCCTCCTGACAGAACTGTTGGTGCCAACTGGAGACTGACTGGCACGAGTTTGAACTCTACACTGCTTGATATATTTACTTCACATGCACCAATTACAATAATTACCACCTCTGTAGCTGAAGTTTAAGCACTCGGTCTGCACTTCATACCTCAGGTTGTTGGCAATATGTTCGATCCTATAATCTCAATTTTCTTGGAATAATTAAGTAGAAAAGAAATACTTCAAAAAATTAGGAGACAGAATGGAAATCAGAGGCTGAATAATAGAGTTGTTTTTCATGTTGCTATTGTTAAGCTGCATTTATTTCTAGTTAATCTTTATTTCTAAAAGGCAGCATCTTCTTTTGCCTACAGAGACTCACCAGGAAATGCTGTAGTCCATTGACTTTTATATTCAACAGTGGAGTATTTCTTGATGTGAAAGAAAAAGCAACATGAACTCCTACTTTGTTTAGATGTTTTAAAAATATAAATATTCCTTTCAAAACAAATGCTTTTGACTAGAAGGGGAAATCTCCCATCCCTTACTCCTTTTGGCTGGATGTTTCCACGTGAGATTGTAGGGATGTAATACTGCCCACGTCCTGGCAATTCCACTGGTTTAAATCTGATGCAATGGGGACCATCTCTCCCCCACCCCTGTTGTCTTTCCAAGAGACTGGTTAATTTTTAAATTGGATCAGCAGCATTTTTTTTTTAACTGGTAGAATTTGTATTACACAAACATAAACCTTAGACTGAGCACAAACTGACTTGCCTGTAGCTTTCCTAATATGATTGCACTGCACAGAGTAGATACTAAAATTTATATTAAAATTTCTTCATGCAGTTTCCCTCTAGGGAGAGGAAGAGGGAAGGAAAAAGCTTCATGTGACAGATGCTAATTATGCAGCTTAATGCACTTCTGGAAGTTGCAGAGATGAGAACTCCATAAGAACCTATCTACAAAACAAAGCACATTTTCAACAGCATTTTTTCCTCATTTTAATTTTTTTATCTGCCTCCTCCCTGTTTTCCAGGAGGTTTTATTTCCCAAAGAGTACAAAGGGCAAGCAGTGTCTCAGGTCCAGACTTTGGCAGACATGGATATGATTGTTCTCCATTGTGTCTTACTGTTCTGAGATGCTGTACATGGAATTGGGAAAGCTTCAACGTTCTGAGTCAGGAAGACTTCTAGTTGATGGGTTAGTTTTCTTTCCTCTTCTGTGGATATTTTATTAATTCCTTATCCTGTGTTCAGGTTTACTGGGTAAATGATGTTTTGCACTCGTGCTGGGATCCTATAGAAGGATTTATTGGGATGAATGTGTCAGGACTGATGAACTGGATCCCAAAATGTGTTTTATAGAGAAGTGAGCTGAGACACACAGACTTCCTCAAAACTGGGAGGTGCATCCACACCAAACCCGGTGTTAGACTCTAATCCTCTCTTCCAGACACTGAGCTGTGCTCAGTGTTTGAGGGAAAAGAAATGGATTCCCAGCCAGGGAATATTCGGTGTTATCCAGAAATTAGTGGGGGACACGCAAGAACTGTTGTCCTGCATTTCCGAATCTACCAAATCCCTTTTACCAAATGACTGTTTTTCCTCTTAGTGGTAAATCCATACCAGCTCTTGTGTACTTAATGCCCAATGCTGCTTTCCCTAATTTCCTTCAAATCCTTGGATTTCTCCTTGGGGAGCTGTGACTTGAGAACCTCTCCCGCAGGGACATCGCGGTGGCGCTGGAACTTCCGAGGGGCTTGGCCTGGCCCTGGGCACCCAGAAATGCTCTTCCCAGCCCTTGGCTGCAGCCACTGCAGGGAAAACCATCTGTTCCCCTTGGAAAGGGGTTTGCCTCCACCCGGAACCCTCCCCCCGCATCCCGGCTCCGGCCCCAGCTGCCGTGTTTCGATGAGCACTGAGGGAATGAATCTCCTGCGTTTAAAAATACTCTGCTTCTATTTAGATGAAAAGAAGAATCTTGCTTGCCTACACTGACATACAAAAATAGGCTCAGTGTGAGTAAATCTTCAAAGTTTCTCTTGGTGAATATATCTAGCCTCGCTTTTTTTTTTTTTTAAACTTATCATATAAGTTTATTTATAGAGTGTCCTTCTTTCCTCCTACTCTATCAAGACATTTGCAGAAGGTTGTCGCTCGTCTTGTTCAGGAGTCCTGAAATAATTTGCAGGGCCTTTGAAACATCATCGTGTTGCATAGTTGTGATCAACGTGCTGCTGTTGCATGAACATATCATATTTTAATGTGAATGTCAGGTTAGCTGAGACATTCTGGTCTTTCTTTTACTTTAGGTGCTTTACACTGGTTTGTGTTTTCACTTGAACACTGCAGTAAAAATTCTGCATATAGTAACTTAAAATTTTCCATTCTACATGCAAGGCATTGCCTAGAAAATTAATGTGTAATATGAGAAGATTAGTAAGATGCATACGCTTTCCAAACATCTCTTAAAAATAGCTTTCACTGTCACTGTAGCATCTTAATTCTGAATAATCTCACAGTCCTTCTGCAAATCTGTGCATATAGTAACAGAGAAACCACCTACTTCATCCTCTTGAACTGCACAATATGGATCTGGGCATGAAAAAAACTGGGTTTTGGAGTAGGGCTCTGCTTTGGCAGAGAGGCTGTCTGGGGGACTAGTGAGAGCATTAACGCTTGCATTAAATATTAAAGTCAGCTTTCACAATCCTTGCCTATCTTTTCAAAAAGGCTCCGAGATCCTTAGTTTGGAATTTGCTCCGTGGTGCAAAGCGCCAACGCAAATCTTGGGAATCCTCTGCCAAGAGGTGAAAGTTGTGGAAGGGGAGCCAAGGCGAGTGTTCCCTGTGCTGGGGGACGGTTTGTGCCCAGACTTTGGCCCCAGGCTGACCAGAGGTGCCCTGGTGTGAGCACAGAATCTCAGGATCTCCACAAGGACCACTGAGTCCAACCCTCATGGCCCATGCGGGAATCAGCCTCACACCCTTGGTGCCCTGGCAGGGATAAAGGAAGGGTGAGGCTGTGTATAAATATCTAAATGGGGGTGCCAAAAGATGGAGCAGGCTCTGCTCCGTGGTGCCAACCACCAGGACATACCACAACGGGCAGAAACTGATGCCCAGGAAGTTCCACCGGAACATAAGGAAGAACTTGTCCAAGGACCGAGCGCTGGAGCACATTACCCAGATGGCTTATGGAGCCTCCCTGGTGGGAATATTCCAGACGCGCCCCCATGCTCTGTGCTCGGAGCTGACCCTGCCTAAGCAGGACGCTGTGCCCAGCTGCCGCACCGCGGCCCTTCCACCCTGACCCATCCCGAGAGCCGCGGGCCCGGCCGGGGGCGGGACTCGAACCCGCGNGCACCCGCCTTCCCCCAGCGGCGCCGGCGGCCATGGCGGTGCGCGCCCACGTGACGGCGCGGCGGCCAATGGGAGCGCGGCAGGGGGGCCCCGACCGCCGTCCCTGTGGCCGCCATTAAAGAAAAAGGGTCTCGGAATTACCCGGGAGCCGGATCCGCTCCCGCTCCGGCCATGGGGGACCCGCGCTGAGGCTCCCGCCGCCACAGGATGCCGCGGCCGGGCAGCCGCCGACAGA